>KZ678463.1:0-16029 GCA_003019895.1 Coniella lustricola | reverse complement strand
AAAAAAGGAAAAAAAAAAAAGGCATTGCAGGGCAATATGAAAGAACAGACATCGGCAATACTGTCCTGTAAGTGTAGCAGCATGCTTTGAAGCTCTACCAATTATTCAAAACTACAATCACTGATAGCACTAAAGGAGAACGGATTCTGTTGTGCCATTGCTTGTCAGATTGAAGTCAACCCGGCTGTATTTGGAAGATTCATGCGGTCGTTTTCTATGTATGTAGGTGAAGCAATAGTACTTGCATTTATTCCAGGTATCCTGCCACATTCCTAACCCTACAAGCCAAGCAAATCTGCACTTACGAGAGCCCGGATTGAAGAAATATTCCTCGAGCATACGAGGATACCGTCAACCCTGGTTTCCCATTGCGACTAGATAAATCAGTCCGTCAACGGTGCGATAGTCTCCACCGCCCGCTCAACGACACTGCGCACACGATCCCCAAAAGCCTTGTGGTTGCTTTCCACCTCAAGATCCTCCAGCCAGATCGTGGCAGTCATCTTATCGACCTTGATGACGACACCAGGCACTGGGATGCCGATACGGTGGAGGCGCTCGAGCTCAGCATGTTTGCGCGCCTCGAGCTTCGCCTCGCCGTCGTCTGCCTCCTTCTTTAGCTCGTCGTCTACGCCGTCTTCCATCTTGGTGTCTTGCTCTTTGGTATCCTCCTCCTTCTTGGCCTCAATCTGCTCGGTTATGGCCGGTAATTTGGGTTCCGTGACAGGCGAAACATTGTCTGCGCCGAATTGAGCCTCAAGGAACATGAATAAGCGCTCCAAACGCTCCTCTGGGGTTATGTTTGCGTGTAGATTGCGCGTGGGCAATGAATATCCATGCTCGGCAGGGTCGCTGTGGTCATGGCTGTGGCTACTATTTTGTGCAGACCGCTTCACAGCCGCGGGGCTGCATTCGACGCTGTACAAGACGGTAAGAACACTATCTGCGATACTGTCGTTCAGCAGGTTACCCTCCCACTCAATTTCCACTTCACCGTTGCTGTGGTAGCGCATTGTTACGCAGCTCATGATGCGGTATGCAGCCACGACTGAGTTGATCTCCTCATCGGCTTCCTCTGAAACGTGCTTTTCATCGCCGTTGGCATCACCATTCGCATCACCATTCTCAACAGCAGGCTTGACCTTCACGTCAGGCAACTCTTCAATCTTGCCAAAGGTTCCCTCGAGGCCCCACTTGATCAGGTCGATACCTGCTGCAGAGAGTCGAATCCGCTGCTTGCAGACCATCGTAGTTGTAGTGAGACCAGCATACTCATGCAGATCCTCTGGGGCCATTAGGGACAACTTGAAATCGTTTTGCACAAGCACACCTGTGATGAGCTGGGTAGTATCGTCGGGTGCGGGCAGAGCAGTAGGTGGATGTATTGATGCTAGTTTGCCCACCACCTTGGCAATCTTGTCCTGCTTGAATGGGATACGGAGCTCCTCGCAGTTCTTTGGGCTGTATACCTTGACTTTGACCGTCTTGTGCTGATTGAGAGAAAGGAGCTTCGATTTCAGTCGCATCATATTGTGCTGTTCGCCGTGAACGAGGATCTGCGACGTTATTAGTAACTGGAAATAGCTCATGCGACATAGACAAGGCGCGGGTCCAGCTTACCACTACTGGTGCAGCAACTTCCTCAATGAACTCTCTGTTCTCATTGCCATCCACATGGGCCGCGAACGAGTATTCCTGCACACTACACCTCCTCGGTATCATGACCTTCTCAGCCTCGCCACCAGGGGCACGGCGCGCACTGGCTGCACTTCTGCTGACAATCGCCTGAATTTGTTCCGGCTCTTGCATGATTTGCCGAGCCATGGTGCCTTCGACACTATAACCGGTGATAATGACACCGTTCTTGTCACTAGGTGCCCATCGCTCCAGAAGCTCTCGGCTGACGCCACTTTGAAGCATACCAGGACTTGCGAGCATGACGCAGCTACCGATGTCATCGAAGCGATCAAGACTCTTCAAGGACCGGATATACTTGAAATCCCAAGGGCCTCCTTTCCCAGCGCCATCACCGGTAGCTTCAGCTTCGGCCATGCGTTCCTTGAACAGTCTCTTGATGTTGTCGTTCATGGCACCAATGTAGGTTTGGTAGACAAGCATGCACTTTCTGGCAAGGTTACTGGCATAGTAGATAGGTACTTTTTGAAACTCGGAATGCTTTGCCCAGTACTCGTCGAGAATGAGCAGCAGCTCCTGTGCTCGCCCAAGTGCGAAGACGGGCAGTAGAGCACGACCACCGCGGTTGAGGATGCTGGTGATGGACTTCATCAATGCCTGTTCTCTTTCGACGCGCGGAACGTGAGAGGCAACACCGTATGTTGATTCGGTAATCAACACATCTATCTTGACACCTCGCGGAACCTCAGCAGAAACCAAGTGACGGTCCTGCTCTCGGGAGTAGTCGCCAGTAAACATGATGTTGAGACCAGCAATTTCAATCAAGAACATGGCTGCACCGAGGACGTGGCCTGCTGGATATGGGGTGATTCGAATCGAGGATATAGTGTGGGTTGTGTAGTAGTCGATAGCCTCAATTTGCGGAAAAGTGTTGATGTGATCTTGCTCTGTATACACAGGTTGTGATGTGGGATTCGAGGATGAGTTGCCAACACGAACACCATCTTGGATAAGCCATCGGTAGATGGCCTTCGTCGGGTGAGTCATGAAGACACGACCTTTAAAGTTGGTCTTGGCCAAAACATATGGCAACGAGGCAGCATGGTCCACGTGGAAACTGCGGGCAAGTCAGTATGCAAAGTCCTAGTAGGGCCACTGGGAAGGCTGAAGAGTCTGGTTGTCTGGCTACACAATAGCATCTGGACAAGCTTCGAGTCACGACGCCAAGATTGGGACGGTGGCAAGCGGTGGCACGATGTTGAATAAATGTATTGATCTCTGTGTGAATACATGATAGACTGGTGGCCGACCCCAAGACAGACGAACGGACGAACAGACCGAACAGACAGTCTGGCGACACTTGTTTGACGGCTCTCGCACACCGGGATATTGACGAAGCCACCAAGGTGCCGACGACTCCGGCCCATCCATCATTGCGGCCATCCAGGCTGAATGAAACCCATAACAAAGGCAGAACACAAGTTGAAAAGTGAGGAGGAAGGCAAGGCGACTTACTGGCTGATGAGCAACACATCCACTGTGCTCAAGTCAAAATCGTCGAAGAACGGCAATGCCGCAAGTCCATCGTAGGCAGGATGTTGGCCAGCATCAAGCTACTCAGCGGATTAGTCAACAATTCCACATTCGAAATTCACGAGAGAGATTTTGACGCGTACCATGACTGTCTTGCCCTTGTACTGGATAATGTGACAGGACCTGCCGACCTCGTTGCCGCCTCCAAGGCAAATGAACTTGAGCTCGTCGGATGGGTCAACAGGCTCCTCATTGGCGGTGTGCGCCATGGCCGAGGCTTTGCGTTTCGAAGCCATGACTGCTTCAAGAAGCGCTTTGCTGTGCTATTGCTCGAATGTATTATGAACAATGAACTATCGTTTGATCAATGGTGACGATGTCAGCGACTCGGGACGGCGAGTGCAGAGCACACAATATGCCGTGTGCAGGAGTTTCAATGCAAGACAATTCTGTACGGTTGACGAGTGTTCCACGGTCCTCAACAGCTGTTGAAGGTTTGCAGAAATAGGCGCGGACGTGGATATGTAAAATACTTTGTCTCAAAGACCGGCTGGACGATGGATGAAGGTTGTAAGTTGCAGGTTGCAGGCTGCATGTTGCTCGACTGGGGTCGCGACATTGATGAGGTAAGCTGCGGCTCCAGAGGCGCAGGCCAGCTTGTCCCGCCTGCATCCCCCACGTGACCAGAATCGAAGCTGCGACGTCCTAGCTCAACTCGTCGTCTGCGGTTTCCCACCTTCAACGTCAGGCCCATCCAGCAAAGGTCGGCGTCCTCCACGCAGCCACCCTGCACCCTCGTCCACGTTGCTGCCGCTTACACCGTCCACGCCGTCTTGCACGCTGCCTTGCGCTTCAAATCGACTGGTCCCCGGCCCTGCGAGCATTTTGATGGGTGTTGGCGACGGCACGCTCACAGGCAACGCAGGCTCTCCTGCCTGAGTCTGCACCCTGTGCTGCACCTTCCACTTGCACCTCCACCTTCCACCTGTCACCTGCGACCGACCCACCCCCGCTCCATCCTGCCCCGCGCCTGCCGACAGATTTTGGTCTTGCGCGAACTGGCAGCTGCAACCTATTGTCTTGCGCCGCCTCCACCGATCTCTGCAACCTCTTGCGACATCTCGAACCCTTCCATCTGCACCGCTTCACTGTCACGCGCCGCTCCTCGACCAAGACGCGACGGCGCTCTGCATACCCAGCATGGCGCAGCCCAGCCAGCAGATGCCTCCACGGGCCTTCTCCCCTGCGCAGCACCAACTCGCGAACCAGTCACCTCAGTCCCACTCGCCCTCGCCAGGCGCACAGCAGCCTGGCTTCGCCTTGCCCGCTCCACCTCAAAGCGCTCCTCCACGGCCACCGCAGGCCGGTCCGGCCTTTAGTCCACCGGTTTCTCAGTCTCAGCCTGCGTCGCCTTACTCGGCAACCTCGCCCAGATACCCAGCCAGTCCTAGCGTTGGCACACCTACCAGCGCGCTCTCGCCCTCCTATCCGACGCTGCAGCCTGCTTCCGCCCAGACACAGCAGCAGCAGCAGCAGCAGCAGCAGCAGCAACAACAACAATATGCGCCACAGTCATATGCCAATGGCAATTCTTCAACCAATATAAGCGCAAGCTTTTCCCCACGACCGAATCCACAACTTCAGCCTCATACGGCAGTCGCTCAGTCGCCTGTGATGGCTGGTCCTGTTACTCCCAGCTTGCCACCAGGCGCGCTGGGCGCTGGCGCCCAGCAGCAATACACCAGTCAAGGCTTCTCTCCTGTTGTCAGCACACCCAATACTCCCGGTGCGATGGGACCACCGACCGGCCGACCCCAGCGCGAATATGACTACGACGTCACCGACAGTTTGTTGGGTACCGGTGTCAATATCCGTGATGAAGAAAACGCCCTAGCCGAGTACTATGCTGGATCCTTTGGCCAGGACGCGAGGACGGGCTTGCCTTCCAATGCGCCAGGAAGTCGCTCATCGTTTTACGGTGCTGGATTTGCAAACCAACCTGGTGCGCCGACGACTGCCACGCAAAAAGAGTTCGAGTTCGCAGAAGCTGAGCGTGCTTGGAACGAATCAGCGGCTCGACTATCTGCGACGCGCGCCGTGGAGCATAACGACCCTTTCTTGAACTACGCCAATTTACATGCCCGACTTGAAAAGGCGGCGGCAAGTCACGGTCTGGAACTTAATTTGGACAACAAGAATACAGCTCAGGCGCACGTTCAAAAGTCTAGAAGTGCAAATGACTACCCCGGACAGGGCGGTCCGAAACTCACAGTGACAACCAAGACGGGACCTGATGGGGCGCTTGTCAGTGTTAGCGGCACTGTCCTCCCCACGGACAGCTTCTTGATTGATCAACTAGCTCTTTTGTCTCTCGGCACTAGGCATCGCCTGCGTGGTCTCATGGAGGAATGCGATAAGCTAGCCACTCATCGTCAACAAACTTCCCATGGCGTGATTCCAATGTCCTGGGCTGACGACGGCATACCTTTGGAACTCGCTGGTCTTTTTGATCCCAAGGATGTTGAGCGAAGCGCTGAGAACAGTGGTGATATTACCATGGCCAACAGTGCCACGAAACGCAAGCGTGAGTTTTGTCTTCCGTCGCTCGTTATTTCACTCGTTTGTTAACACTTAATATCACTCGTTAGGTGCCCTTGCTCCCCTCAATCCCCTGTCTCAGTACTTGAGGGACTATGCGTACGCTGAACGCGCTGCCGAAGAGGAGCGATTGCGGAAGCGGCAGAAGCGGTTGCAAGACGAAAACTCTTCACCAAATGGCGCCCGAGCTGGCTCAGTAGCACCAGCAACTCCAGGCTCCGTAGCCCCCGAACCAGAAAAGGCTCCCACAAAGAAGGAGCAGAAGAAAATCGCTGCCCAAAAGCATGATGCATCGGCAGAGAGTGTCAACATGACGACCATGAAGTTCTTGGGAGGAGGCAAAAAGAAGTACTCTTGGATGACAGGAGGTACAGGCGGCGCAGGCGGCGGCTCCAAAACTCCCGTGCGAGCGGCAGGTGGCAACCCAGGTACCCCAGCTTCAGCAACAACGCCAAAACCTCCAGAAAACACAAATTTCACCCCAGAGCCACGAACCAAGATGGGCACCTGGCGCGAGTACAGTGAAAAGGGTAAAAATATTCAAATACGAGACTGGGCCGCAGTTTTGGAGCGGGATGGCAAAGAGGCGCTCGCACTTCAACACGCCTATATGAAGTGGAAGAAGGATTAGAAGCGCTTCTACTCCAAGACAAGATGAGGTGGTCTCGAAACGAGTTCCGTTTGGCCGTTCGTCTCAGATGCTTATGTGGCACTTGGAGCGCTCTCGGTGGTTTGGCGATCACGATCAGTCCTCGCTTGCCTTTGACCTTCTGAGGGACGCATGACACGATGAATAAAGATCTGATGGTTTCGACGGCCACTCGCGCCCAAAGCTCGTTCACACCCCACCACAAAATGATGCGCCTAGCCCGCGCATCTGGAGCAACCACCAACGGTCGGCTTGATGCCTTACAAATTCGACATTAATTTTTTTTCCCTCGCAATTCTTGTAGTTTTCATTAGGGTCTCAGTTCAGCCTGGCGTTTTGATTGATGAAAGGGGCATTGCGCGGATCCACGGGGAACAAGGCGCTTGCGGACAGCTTTGGACAAAAGACACTGAAAAAAAGGTAAAATGACACCGGTGCAAAGCTTGTTATGTCTGAATGGACGCACGCCAACCGGTAGCACGGCTCGAAGGAGGGGTTTGGCCTCTAGCGATGGATGGCATGTGGTGAGTTGGAGCGTTTACTTCTGCGATGGTGTTTTGCAGTGCTTCATTGAGGTCTTATTTGACTCAAAGGTTGAGGTTGCGCCGAGTCTGGTGGAACCTTTGGCTCGGCAACGAAGCCAGTCCGCGATTGATTAGGAGATGGAGTCAGTTTTTACGGCAATGAACCTTGAAGGGTGCCAAACAGATGGGTCGATGTGCTTATCAGCGCAGTCAACAATCATCCTTGGCGGACAGCTCCTTGAACAGGAAGGCACATAGTAAAGCACAAATTGCACATATTCAGCACAATGCCACACATCTCACGTCAAGCTTCTCCACTCGTCCAGCCTGAAAGGCGAGGCATGCCGACCACAGCCATCATGAGTTCGATTCATTAGCGAACTTGAGTATATTGCGAGAAGAAAACCTGGGACTGCCATAAGTATCTGGAGCAATGCCAGAAAACAAAGCTTTGAAAGGAAACAGCGATACTCATCAACAATTGACCTTGTCCTCAACGCCGTGCACATCTCAAGAAACCAAAAACTATCATACGCCGCCAGTTTCGTCTCTCCATCTCCATAAGCGAGTATACCGGAAGCCTGCAATACCTCGTTTGAAGAAGAACGTATCAAGTCTCGCTTTGCGCAGCCGCCTCATCTCCAAGTCGTATTGCTTTCACACCCGACCAGAACCGAGCGTCATCGCCCGCTCTGAACGAAAATGTAGGGCGGAGAGAGGGTTTGGCGGCCTCTGTCTGCTTGGTATCACTAAGGCTAATTGTAGCGATGTGACTCCGTTCTTCGTGCGTCTGCTTTTCCGGGATATAACCCAAAGATTGGTCGAGTGATTGTAAAGACAGTGTGGGACGTGGGTGTGCTGCCAGCGGCTGACACACTCTCTCTTCGAGCGGCCGTATGGGTAGGCAGTGATCCTCCACCACCTTTAACGACGAGATTTGCTTCATTGGAGCAGGATGGTGCTTATCGCCAGCGGTGACGGCGGTAGGGCTGACGGCGACTACGATGTTCTCATTGGGAGTCTGCAAAATTGGAGTCTCTGGCTTTGACAGCGCAGTCATTCCTTTTGGTGGCAATCGCGGTGCCGATGCATTCAGCAACATATCCAACTCTTGATCAAACAGCGAAAGTTCTCTCTGCGGTCTTTTACGCTCTCTGTGCTGAGCTGTCTTGTGATGTGCTGGTCTATCGCCTATAGAGGCGATGATGGTACGCAAATCTTGTGCGAGCATGGGGTCGTGCAAGAATAGCTCGACGTCGCGAAGGAGAGCCTTGAGCTTGGGTTTGATGACGGCTTGCTTCTTGCTCTCGGAAGCATCAGGAAGTAACATTAGGATCGCTGCTAGTCGGGCTGGAATCTGTTCTGTGATATGACCTGAATGGTCATTATTTGCAGTCGCTGGTGAGTTTTGGCTGCAAGGGCTAGAAGATTGATTCGTGTGAGCCTCATCCATGTCGCCTGTATCTTTGTGCTCTTCAACCACGGTCATGCTTTCAAGCGCCAAGGGATCGGGCAAAGCGGAAGAATGCCATCCATGGAGTGTCTCCCATTCGTCCAAGATTCCCACTGGATTTGGGCATGTGTCTGAGAGCTTGAAGCCGCACTCCGTATCTGCCAGTTCGCAGTGCTTTTCCGACATCTCTTCCGTCGTCGAGTCGCTGGTAAGAACATCCGGAACGATTCTCGAGTTATTAATACTATTTGCCGTTCCAGATATAGTGATTGAATGCGGGAAATTGGCGGACTGTTGGCATTCGCTGGTTGTGCAATCATCAAGGCTCTTCGCAGCCGCACCCGACCAACCCATGAATCGTGAAGCGTCATTAGATGGCCACACAACGTTACTGGCTTCGTTACAGCCCTTTCCCCGGAGCCACTGGCTTGCTTGCTTGATATTGGTCGTGTTTCTTGTGGTCACGACCATATTCCTCAGCTTCTTGCTCATACACCTTTTTGGTCCAATTGTGGCGACTGTGATTTCAGCGAGAGCATTGTCAGACTCCTTCGGTCTCGACCCATTGGACTTGACAATTCCAAAATATGACCCTAGCCTTGGCCACCTGGATGACGGAGTAACTGCAGTGTCACCTGCGGTTGGAGTACTCGAGACCCCTCTAGAACTCTCGGGGCATTTTGGTCTCTGTTTAGCTGCTGCTGTTCGTGTAATTCGACGCCTCAATGACCGCCGCAGCGTGTGATCCGAACTCGACTTCTTGCTAGGCGATTCATCTCCTATCAAAGTCAAATCAGAGCGCTTTTCCGCATCATCAATGGGGCTGACGTCTTCAGAGAAGGTCATGTCTATAGCTGAATCAACCGGAGAGCAGCACTCTGGGCCCGCAACAACAATTTTGCACGTGTCGTCTTCGTAGCGTGTGAAATCAGCAAACCGCGTTCTCAGAGGCGACGGCGCGAAGTCGCCGTCTCTGTTGCTTCGCATGACTGTTGGGTGATCTTTTGCTTGAGTAGGCTCCTTATGCCCGTTACGTCCTCTAGATTGGTTGTTCCAGAGAGCCTTCAAAAATGTTGGTACGTCATTTCCTAGCACAAGCCCAAGGAATCGAGGATGTTTGACAATAAAGTCAAGTTCGCTCGATGGATGCTCGTATATAAATCCCCGGGGAAGCCGCTTGTGGAAGATCTCAGCACGGATGGGATCGCCAGTCATGTGGTGGATATTGGCATAGAGAGCTAACGTGATGGCAGAGTCATACTGCGCGTAGTCGGTACATTCAGCTGGAGCATGCTTGAGCAACCGTTTCTTGCCAAAGACCGCTTTGCGACAGGTATCCAGAGCAGCATCAAACGAGTATTCCGAGAGATGCGCAAGGGCTAACGCGTGCAGCAAGTTGCACGATACCTCATCCACTACGCTGCTCAGACTCTTCACTATCGGCTCCGCCATTTTCCAGTTGCTTTGAAAGAAGTGACAGAGGGCAAGCTGGGCCTGAATATTGCGGAGTTCAGTGCAAGCTGGGTCGACATCTGCATAGTGTGTGGCCGCCTCATTGAGAAACTGAATCGCTTTTTCGTAGGCTCCATGGACAATGCGATCGCGGGCTAGGTCTCGGAGCCCGTCAAAGTACTCTCGTTCATACTCCTCTTCGTCGTCCTCGTCTTCAACAGTATGCTTTGGTGGCTGTTGCAATAATGGCTCCAGAGGCATTGCAACAATGGGAGGTGCGAGACGCTCAGCGTCAAATGAAATCGGCGATGTCGGGACCGGTAGTGGTTCTTGATGGTACTCCACGAATTCCGTTGAAGAAAGAGCGCCGTCCTTGACGAATGCTTCTACCCGAAGCCTCTTGTGTTCTGGAAAGTCACCCATCAGACTGAGAGCATGCAAAGAGCCCACATCGCGGCTGCTACTCTTGCTCGCCTCTGAGGTAGAGCTAGCCGCAGAGTGGAAGTGCCTGGCTGCTGTTGCCAGATTGTGCAGATTATGAGAAATCCGCGCGTCCGACCTGTCGGCTCGTTCGGATCGAAGAGATGCTTGCAATGCTGCTTGGAATGAACACTTGAGTTGTTCCAGTTCAAAGATGATCTTGTCCTGTGAAGCGTCGTTCTTGAGGGACAAGAACCTATTGTCAAGAGTTAGGTTCACTCGAGCCGTAAACTATCATTAAACGGTTTCCAACAGCACTTACAAGGTTATTGTGTGCAACATGGTTTGGAGCGCCATATTGCTCTTTTGGATCCTCTCACGGAATTCGGCCAATTCATCGCCATGAATGCTCAAATCCACAACAACCCTCGCCCTCCACCTCAAGCCTTGTCCCTTGATTGGCGCTGATTCTTTGATCTTGTTCACCAGCGCCTCCAGCAGACTCAAAGTGACTATACAATCTTTCAGTGACTCGTCGCATCGCTGCCATAAATCAGGCTGCAGTGGAGCCAGTTTCCGAGAACGACACTCGTTCAAAATGTTCTGGACCGAATTCAGGTAGCTCTGCAGACTGGAAAGTTCGCTGCAGAGAGCCGCAACCCGTGAGTCTGCTGTTCGGATGGACTGCACAAACTTGTATACCGTTGTGGTTGTCTGCCGTGAATTTTGTATTAGTGCTTAGCCACAAACTGCCATGACAGATTACACGGCAACACCACAAAGAACGCATCACTTACGAACCCAGCAGCCTGTATGACCGCGATAGCCGAAGCCGTGATTGACAATGGATCCATTGTTGGTGTCTGAGGCAAACTCAAAGATTACGCACAGTTATACCAGTCACATCTGCCGAACACTTGTTGACAGAGGTCAGAAACAAAATCATGAGGTTTCAACAAATGCCAAATTTTTCAATGCTATCTGCCTCAGAGGGAGGCTGAGTCCTACAAGAGCCTCAGCAGATCCTTATGGCTGGGGCTGCGCCCGCCAATGCTTGTAAGACGCGTGTGTTTCTTAGTGCTGGAGGGAGCCTGACCGTCAAGCCAATGAGAACCACCCGGCCAGATATGCAGATGTGGCTGCCGTGGACCCCAAAGATTATGGCTCACCGAAAATGCATGATGAATCTGCCTTACCAAATTGTCAGTCGTATCGTCGTCTAAGCCTCGCAGATTTTTGGTGCAACCAGACTCGAGGATTGATCCACTTCTCACACTGGGAAGTTCATACCATGCTGCATCCATATTATCGATCATGTCTGTTGATAAGCGTGGTAAGCACGTAACAGAGTATGCACGGAGCGGCAAGTCTGCGCGAAAATGTTTCGATAATATAGAATTCATCCGTACCTAATCGTTGAACTCAAAACCCCGCGAAACGCCTCGAATTGGCTCACAGAAGTGGTTCTCCCATTCCATAACGCCGTCGCCATGCTGGTGATTTAGGAAAGAAAAGAAAGTAGTTATCGCTGAGAAGCCACAATAGATCTCAGACACGAAGGCATAACGCGCTTCCTTGCCCGGCTCTGGTCTCGGTGCTCAATTGCGGCATCCTATGCCTTCCGGATGCTTGGTGCCACAAGCTGGTCAATTTCTTCATCATCTGCTTCGCCCAGCTCCTCATCATCAACACCATTTGCGGTACTGTTGGCTGTTTCAGTAGCAGCGGCGCCGCCACCAGGAGCCTTGCGCTTGCGGCCTTTACCACTGCTACTGTTGCCCGCAGCGGTGCCCCCGTCCACATCCTCCTTAGTATATTCGTCCTCGTCAAACATTTTGCGCTGCTTTTCTAGGGCTTCCCGTAGCTCCTTGTTTTCGGCAGCCTTGCCCAGAAGAACTGGGCTTTTGCGCATTGCAAATTGAAAGTCCTCGTATTTGACCTTTTGTCGACCGGCGAGCTGGGCTACACGTGAAGCTTCAAAGGACACTCCTTGTATGAACTCGGTGAGGACCTCGTCGAGAACGCGCATCGTTTCTTGTAGGGGTTGGCGAGAGTCACCGTGTGCAATAAGGAACTGCGTCACTGGATAGCAGTTAGCGATCAGTGCAGACGACAAAATAGCCCTTCGTCACGTGGAAATGGGTATGGAGCGCATACGCTCTTGATAGCTGAAGTTCATCTTGCCGACATTCTTGCCGGCACGTGCGCGGGGCTCCATCTTGACGGAGACCTTTCTAGCCTTAGAAGCTGCGCTGTGGTCGACGGAGGTAAGTGTACTGGAAAGAACTCGTCGCAGACTCTAGCAGTGGTGAAGGATAGTGTCGTGTGCAGCAAGCGCGCAATCTGGTTATTGACAAGCATAAAGATTAGCCGCAGCTGGAGGACGTTCAATCGATGCCGTGAAATCGAAATTTGGGCAACCAGCGCCAGTTTCGAATAGCTGAAGCTTTTGAGATGGAAGTGGAAATGGGAAGGAGCATTTGGCATGTGAACATTTGAAGGTACGGGAACGGAAATCGAGGGGTGAGCAAAAGTGGGTCCGTGCTTCTTGTTACCTGCCAAGCAGAGCTGGCAGGGGTATCTCGGTGCCTCCCACGGTAGGCACTGCGGCTGTTCAGGTACGCAGGATGGCAGCTACGTACGACTTCAACACCTTGTCATGATCACTTGGCAGCAATAATACGTGACCGTTTCGCGCCCACCACGGCGACCATTGCATTCACGATTTCTCTTCGCTAGCATTTCTCGCAGCACGCACACCGGAAGCTGTTACCAAAGAGCCAAAACACATTGCAGCAATCTGCCATCTTGGCCTACAGACCGATCACTATGGTATGTCCATCGCCCCTCGAGACTGCGGCCAACAATGTCCACTGACGAAACGCGCATCGGCGCTCAAACAGACTGCGCTCTTCAACTTCCAATCCCTCCTCCTCGTCGTGCTCCTCCTCATTTGCACCTCTGCTTATGTGCACGACATGATGCCCTCCCTGATTGACAAGCGGAAAGACACAGTCCCAGTGAGCTTCTTTTGGAAGTTTGCGCGCGTAGGGGAACGCTTGAGCCCCTACGTGAGCATATGTTGCGTCGCCATGGCTGTGAGTCAAGATATTACCAGGGCTTTGTCTAGTTTAGTGCACTGAAGAAGCGGCGCTGTTGTCGGAATTCGAAAGCTCGCCTGAGTATACGCTGACAATGTGGCAGTTGCATTTGTTGATTGGATTTTAAAAGAAGGAAATGAATAATACGAAGAGGATAAGGGTTTAATAGAACGCGAGGGATTTGACATCATACCTGCTTTGGATTTGGAAGGCGTTTATTGTGTTTCTGGGTTAAAGACAAGAATGAAGGCTACCGACCCATCAGAGGCAGTGGTGCCCAGTCATGGTTGCACCGATATACAGGCGCACTATGGCCCTACGGCAATTCAATGTAGAGGTGCAAATATGGTCGGAGCTCAACATCAGACTATGACCGCTTTCTGAGCGAGAACAGATGGATGACGGTGCGGCTGATAGCCAGCCCCGGTTGATGATACATCACGAAGGACCAGGGCCTCGCGACCTCATAACAGCGGGCTATGACAATCACGATGGCAGTATTGTTATCATATCTGTCTCATTCGACGCGCAGCTCCCCACATCGCGATGTCAGGAGTGGCCCGTGGCTTTTGGTGAACACTATGTGGGTTTAGGGTACAGGTGCGTCTGCATCTTATATGCGACCAAGATCTGTCATCATGGCCATCATCGTCTTGATGCTGTTGATGCTATAACAAAACAAACACGTATTGACATCTGGGCTCTCATTCGCTTCAGCGGAAGTCTAGACGGACGATGTACCACCAGATTCCCAAGTGACTCGAAGGCTGTTGACCCTCTACTGTCCAAAGTGACGATATAGCCTTTCATCTCTGGTATTGTCTGCCTATCAATAAACGGTCCTCATTCGTTTCTTTGCCGCGAGAGTACTCCCCCAGCGGAGCAATGCTATTATGGAGTAGGGAAAACCAAAGACTGAAATGCATTGTGACTTTGTAGCCTGATATATATAATCTGTCAGGAACTTCTCTGTATACCGTGTTCTAACCTTCTACGTTCCATCATCAAATCCTTAAGTGTATCACGCACAAACTTTTTGCAACAATTTGGAGACACATATCCATTTGTGGACTTGAGTTGCTTAATCAGACTAACGAGGCTAAGGCAGACACAAGCCGGTTGTTCGTCAACTTGATTCACAAGGCACACGTGCAATCTCAGAGAAGAACATCAAGCGTCGCATCGACAATATAGTCGACGCTTCTGCATGTTCTCTTTCGCTCGACATCATCACCAAAGTGCACTGCGCTCTCATACAGTTCGAAGTGGACCACAGAAAAGCACAGTGGTAAAGAATTCAGACACAAGATATTTACTCCTCGACCCTTCACCAACCCATCTTGAGGAAGATTCAAGCGACAAAATGTGGGTTGAGAGCAGCGAGCAAGAGAAGAACACGCAGAGTCGAACGTTCGCACAGATACACTCCTTCGCTCCTGGACAGGTAGGGTCCTTAAAAAAACAGCGATAGAAACTCTTCATCTCTTTGCCATTCTTTTATGTTCGCTTAGAATTCGCGCTCGTTAAGGATTCTCCTTTCAGAGTCTACATATATTACATTAATATAAAGCGTCCGAAGCCGACAGAGTCACATCGATGTGTTTCTGCCACAGCTACACGTTATGCTGACCTTCATGCGAAGACAACTTGAGAATCCTCCCGGTCTTCAGTAGAAACTGGTGATAACTTTTCATTCCCTGTGCACACTTGCAAGCAGCAAGACACAGAACTACAGTCCGAAAACAAGGCGGACCTCACCGTCACCGCCACAGCCATCGATGACGACGAAAAAAAAACCACAGATTCGAATGGCAAGTCGAAAATGGAAAGTGAAAGCCATAGAAGGCGATCAATTCCCCCTACCAAAATCGTTCCAAGCATATACACATGTACTGTGTGTTCAACCAGGCTATACTGTATAATGGACAACCATCGAGACACAGACAACATGTAAGTGTTACATGAGAACATCCGAATCGGTCCTGATTAATCAGATCCAGACTTGTTACCACATGTGCAAACACACATCAACATGCATACCGACCAACATATGGAAATTCTCATTAAAGCTTACTTAATTCCTTGCATATCTATATAGCATGTGCGTGAGTGCCAAATCGCCACATTCTCTTCTCTGGGCGTATCTAAGACTATACTCCTACCCAATACATGTATCGAGCCATAAGCCTGCTCGTGAAGGGGGAGAAAGCATCATCTCGTCCTGTGCCCATACAACAGGTCTGCATCGTTCTGTCTCGTCACCAAACAGCACAGCACACAGCACAGCAAAGCTCAGCGCGGCAAATCTCATATAAGTCACCTTGACAAATTCGGTGCTCTATGCACTAACTCGCTCACCTACTTACGTTCTCTCCGACTTCCTCCACCTCTCTCGCCTATGCGGACGTTGTGTTGTATCGTACGTGCATACTTACGTACGTGCGTCTAATGCATTAGCAACGGCGCTGCGGGTGTTCACACCGCCGGCAAAGTCCCTCTCAGACCAAAAGCGCCAGCACCTCACTTCCTACCTCTTTAAGTAATTTTGTATGTAGGGCATGTAAACACGAAAAAAAAAAAAAAAAAAAGAGACAGTAGTGTTGTCATCACATACGGAGGTTGGTACATAGAGAGGTAGATACGAGGTAAAATGCAACGATGCAT
>KZ678462.1:0-122509 GCA_003019895.1 Coniella lustricola | reverse complement strand
TTTTTTTTTTGCTATATGGTAGGTATCTCTTTTCGCAATTGGATAACTTCGGGAACTCCAATCTCGTCGCAAAAAGCCCTCAAACTCGAAGCCAACACTCATTACTAGTGTGCAGTCTTCATTGAGCCCTCACTGCGCCCCCAAAACCTCCCGAGGTATCAAGAGCTTGCCCGATTTCCAAAATGCCTCTGCCAATTTTTCGGGGGTTTAATAGCTGGAACATCAAGCAGATTTTCTTGGAGAAATATAGATGGGATAAATGAGAGACAAGAAGTTAAACAGATCTTGTTGGGAAAAAAGATTTTTTTAAAAAAAATCGAGTTGAAAACAAAAGTCGACATCAAATCATCCATTCAGTCACATCTACCATCATATTTTACTGGAATGCATTAGACCCGTAACAATTTCATCGCGTCACTTCGTAACTGATCTGCCTTGCCGAGGAAGGTCTGTTCATCGTGGCGTAATCTGCCGGGTTATACTTGTAAGAGTTTGAGGACGGCGGTGGTGGCGGTGTTGACGTCGTTTGGGATGAGCGATGGGGCCGGAGGGGCGCCCATGCCTGCAGCTCATTATCGTCACAACGTTTCTGTTGTTGCTGTTGCTGTTCGTTCTCAGGAACCTCACTGTGGGTAGGTAAAGGCCCGCTGGGCAAACCAGGCGAGTGCATGGCACTGGTACCCGCGGAGGACCCTTCCGAGGTCTGCGACCACCGCCAATCCTGTCCTGAGTGCTGCTGTTGTTGGTGTGACGAGCTTCGGTAATATTGATTTGGTTGGGGCGAGGAGCGCGTCGAGACGTTGGAGTCCATTTCCGAGGGCGGATATGTCGGGGACGGCTGCGGTGCGAGATGAGACGATTGTGACGATTGGGTCGGGTAGACAAAGTCGCCTGGCATCTCGATGGGTGCGGCGGCAGACGCATTGGTGTCAGCCAACTCAACGTACTGCGGGTACGACGAAGAGGATGCCGCCGCCTGTGGCGGTGTCTGGGAGTTGGTCGTCACTTGCGAAGGGTTGCGATGGATGCCACCATATGGGGCCGACCAGTGTGTGCTGCGACCCATCTGATTTGCCGCCATTGCCATACCTGAGTCGCTCACTTGGTGCTGTAGGGAGGCTGGCCGCGGAATCTGGTAGGGCTTGGGCCCAGGGCTGCCTGGCGACTGTATCTGGTCCATGAAGACTGGCGAAGGGTGCGGGGAGGGTATGGAGGCGGATGCGACGGGCGATGACAAGAGATGGGTGCGGTCGCGCGGGTTAAGGGTCCTGATCCTGCCGTCCTCGATCATGGCATGCAAGACACCTGTGCCGAGCAACTCTGCCTTTTTAATGATGCGCGCAACCATCTGCTTAGAGGCGGAGCGCAGCTGGCTCTTAACGAAGCTCATCATGGTGATGTTGCACTTGATTTCGACGTCGTCGCGCAGGTAGAGGCCGTCGCTCGGTGCGCCCAAGTCGGCGAGTCCAATTTCCTGGGGCTCTGGGGGCTCGACTCCGGACTGGTTGCCAAGCACGCGATACCGGTTCTTTAGGTCGACGTTCATCGGGGCGTAAATGTGCGTCTGTAAGCCCCAGGGCATGTCATGAAAGCAGCCATTGAAGCTGATCTTGCCGGAGCCCATCCGGCCGAGCCCCGGAATGTACTGGATGCGCTCTGTGATCTCGTACCATGTCGAGTAATACTCGTCCGAAGCGGCATTGCGGGGCGCGGGGATGGGCTTGTGGTCGAGGACGAGCGGATTCACGTTGATGACTTCGGAGTGGCTGTGGAGAATGTCGATGGCGAGCTTGCGGGGAATAAAGTTTGGAAAGGGCGTGATGACGGTAAAGACCTCCTTCTTGCGCAACATGTTGCTGGACATTGGGGATAGCTTGTTAGCTCTCTGTGAAACAGCCTGGAGATTTGTTCGGTGTGTCTGTATGTCAAAGGGTACAGTTTGACGATGTCGTGGATGATGTGGTTGATAGACGGTCCGCTCGCACCGGTTTGTGTATGTCCGGGCTAGACTGGAACGGTGGGGGAAAGGACAAGAGGCGATGCAAAGTGGAAGGCGGAAAGTCTGTCTGGCGAGCCGTGGGGACACCGGCCCAGCTGTCACAAAGGGGAATGCTATGGAGGGGTGGCTTGATTAAGTACTGACGCGGATGGTGAGATCTTTCAGCCGGTCCCACGAATGGGTGTGATCTGGTCGGTCAGAGCTGAGCAAAGATACCGTGGCAATGCTGACTGCGCTACCTGCCTTGAAGATATGGGTGAGCGTGGACTGGCCGTGAACGTTTGATTGCTTTCCCTTCCGTGCTTCTGCTTCTTTTCCCGTTGTGGTTCTCGGCTGATACTTTCTCTTCGGCTCTTTCCTTCGAATTGCCTGCTTCCTGCTTCCTGCTTGTTCCACAGCTCTTTTGCTGAGATTTCTGATCGTGACGAAGTTGCAACTGTTGCTGCGGTTTCCAATTCGCGGCCAAAGAGCAAGCAGCCAGGCGGGCCGCAGCTGAAAATGGCGAGGAACCAACACCCTCGTATTAGTAGAATACAGCGCCCATTGGAGACAATGAGATTCCGGTGGGCTCGAAGAACAAAAAGTACAAGAAGCGAGCCCTAATACTAGCAGCAGGTCAAGGCAGTGCCAAGTGGTGCAAGAGAACAAAGGATCGTTAGGACTGGTGATGGAGACTGCCAAGACTTGGGCTTGGGAAAAGACGAGAGGAAGAAGAGAAGGAAAAAAGCGAGGCGCAAGGGAAGGAAAGAAGAGGGCTGCAAGGTTCAAGTTGCTGGGCTTGAATTGCGCAGTTGAGGACGCAAGAGCTTAAGGTTCTCCCAGTCCCTCTTTCCTCCACAAACAGAAAAGCCAGGATGGGTTGGAAGAGAGAGACACTGACTAAATACCACTAGCACCTGCGCAGTGCTGGTTTGGAGGGTTGGTGGGTTGGCGAGTCGGCGAGTCGGCGGGGTCCAATACAAACAGCCTGTCGCACCGTTATGATGTAAATATCCTTACCAAGTACGAAAGTACGTACATCCATGTGATGGCAGTCAGTCTGCAGGGTCGAGCATCTCGTCTGGTTGGCCGTGCCTGCAGCATCAGCTGATGTGAGAAATGTAGAAGAAGAGGAAGAAGAAGAAGAAACAGAAACATTTTCTCTCCTCTCTGTCTCTTTTCCCCTAGTACATTGAGGACTGACATATAGGGCGCGATAACGCTCACTGGCTCATCACAGCTTTAATGCATTAAATTCCCATATCTATACATTTCGCGCCCTACTCGGTATGCTCAAGAAGCCCCTCGGTAGTACGCGGATCATTTTCTGAAGATACCTATTTTTCGGTGTAGATCTTGTACAGATAGAGGTACCGCGGCGAAACAAAGCACGTAGCATCGCACGCGGGTTCAAAAGACAGGGGTTATCACTAGCCGTCTTGGGCGGATAATATCACCGTAGAGTTTATTAGTTAGGATATATTTAAATGCCTACTCACATGGAGACTTTCATCGTTATGAGACATAATTATCGGAGAGATCACTCTATCTGTCTATGTATTTATTCAAGTAAGAGTGGATTTCTTGGGCGCACTCTACCTTATTTGAAAAGTGCCAGTTGTCGTTATCGCACCACAGATCAGGCTCCGTAATGCTTCTAGCCTTCGTAGGGGTGATCCCTGGTAGTGCGACCACTCGACTGGGGTGAATACTGTGGAGTTGACTTGGGGGGGGGGGTTCACTCTAATGCTACCAAAGCCTATAGAGCCTGCCAGCCTGCCTGTATTCTGAGGGCAGTTGGTAGTCTGGGTACTCTATCCGCAGATGTACACCACGCAGCAAGGCAAGCGTCTCGCTTCCCAGCTTCCAGCTTCCAGCCTCTTTTTAAATACCACCTTGCTGCATACTAGCTACCCACATGGCAAACACGCGCATGCTCTGTCTCTCAAACGCAAGACTGGCATCTGCAAGACACGGTCAGCGAAGTGCGACTTGGCCCGGACGTTGAAGTCAATTTCTGGGTGTGCCTCGATGCCAGTGGCCCGTCTTAATAAACACTTGCTAAAATAAAGAGCGGCCGACTAGCCTTCTACTAGCTTTTCATCTTTACAATCAATGGGTTCTCTCAGTATCAACTCGAAGCCTGCCGCTTCATCGGTTCATGTAGCGACATTCGAAAAGACAATGGATGCGAAATCGATTTTGAGCGTGTTGAAAGCTTCTGTTGTAGATTATGGCTCGTGTCAATGCACATGTGGGTACTTTTCGGGCATCTATCTACATGCAAGTTGGTGGACGTGCAGATGCAGATAGAGTGCCATGGTGGGAACTGCAAAACTTGATCAGTGTCTTGTACCGATTCCGTGGCAGATGCCAAGGTCCAGCTTTCCCTTCTGCTATCGCAAAGTCTTCCTCATCAATAACCCTCCTTTATCCTTCCTAACAACCCAATCCAAATCAAACCAAAAAGAAAATCAGTCTTATCTTGGTTGGAGATAGTAGCGATGACACCCAGACCCTAGGGTTGCATAATGCTGCGTAAAACGATCCAATCAAGCGTAGCAAGCAACAGATATGTATATATATGCAAGCATTATCAACTTTATTTCATTTTTATTTTTGGTTCAAGGCCGCTCCTTTGCATCTTCGTTGACACAAGTAACAAGCTTAAATTTATCTCCATCTTCTATCTACTGCATGAAGCTGTTGGCCGCTTACTCTGCTTCGATGTCTACATACGTATGTTCTTGATACTCAAATACCGTCCATATGAAGACTCGACCTTTTTTTTTTTATAGGCCACCGTAATTCCAACTAACATCATTTTCTAACTCTTATTAAAGAATCTCAATCTCCATAACAAATTGGCATATTGGCATATTGGCATAGTAGCAGAATGTGCTTGTGATGCTTGGCCCATCTGCCAAGGAAATCGAATTGTTACCTAGACTATGGTAGCAAATTCCATCTCTTTGTCCCGCTCTTTCGTGTGTCAGGCTGGATGCTGCTTGAATTCCAAACGCGCATAAACAAGAATCATTGATGGAGAGGAAGATGGAACCGGATATATGTTCGACTTCAAACCCGTAAGAAGGCTGACTACTGCGGTTGTCAGGACTCGTCATTTTTCCTGCACCTTGGTCATGGCCGCCATCTGAGCATTTAACAGCATACTAATGTGCAAAATATCTTGGAGGGACAATGAAGTGTTCGACTGCTTGATCTTGTCGGACTCTCGTGATGGCTTGATTGTTCCCTAGGGTCTGTACGTTATATATTAAACACTATGGTATTCATCCAGTCCTGATGATCCATTACCAATAATATTGCTGTCAAGTCAGCACTGAGGGACCAAGTGGTATCAGCGAAATGCCAAACCTCAGCCAACCAACCTTTGGCCAACCAGCCTAGTACCACCAAGCCAGCATCCACATGCTCCCAAGATCATTGACAAGAAGGCCAAGCTCGCTGATGATAGCCACACGGAGATAACAATAAAAATGCTCACAAAAGGCCACCGGGGATCCAGCCCTTCCTCAAGCTCAAGAATAATAGACAAGATTCTCGCGTGGCAGATCGTCTGCCATCCAACTCCGCTTCCACAGCCAGAAATACCCGCTGAACCCAGTACCCTCGCGGCCCCATTCGCCAATGATCCCCAGCGGTGTGATAACGCCCTCGTAATCCCATGAGTGTGCTTCATGGTAATTCTTACACATATTGACCACGCCCGTGCCAGCGTGCATGGTGCCCTCCAAGTCAAACTCGCCCAGAACGCCGTCTCTGCAGCCACGTGCCTCAAAGGGCACCTTGGAAGTGGACGGAGTAGAGGCAGCAGCACTCGAAAGGGCCGCAGTGGCTCCAGAACTGTTGGTGGATGTTTTTGAGTCTCCTGCAGTACCACTTCCCCCTACCTTGAAGTGAATGTTCTCCATTGCGGGGTCACATTGACCCGTCAAAGAAGTCGAGTCCTTGTCGCCAAGCGCATAGACATAGTAGCCGTACCACTCACCGTCCTCGATCGAGTTGACTAATTCACGCGTACGTTCGGCATACCAAATCTGCCAGGCGTCAGGTTGGGGTCGCATGTCATTTTCGCTGTAATTTTCTAGCAGAGGCACTGTGGTACGAGGTGGACGTGTCGGCGATTTCGGTGCTGTCGCAAGCTTTGGTGGTGGTGGTGATGGTGCAAATAGAGATTTTGGGGCCCATCCCTTTGCCCGCTGTGCCGGAAGGTGAAGCAACGAGAGCATATCAGATCGTGGCAGATCTTTGACACCGCTTGCTCGAAGTATGTAGGCAAGTAAGCCCGCGAGCTGCAGAGACCGCGTGTGCAAGCCCTCCCAGCTGAGCCAGAAACTCTGGCTCGATGCCGTGAATTGCATGCTCCGATAGTCAGCCTTGACACGCTTGGATAGATCCTGGTACTCTGGGTCCGTCACAGACATGTTTGGCCACTTGCATGCGTCGAGGAGGCCGAGGACCATGGAGAATGCCAGCTGCAGGCTGAGGTGTTTGTGCTTCAGCAGTCTCGCTTCCGTCCATACATGCGCCTTGACAGACCATCGATTTAGAGTCATGAGTTGCCTTCCCATTGTTAGATCGCACACATCGGAGACTGAGCAGAGTGTCAGCAAGGACAAAACCGAAGTCAAAGGTAATTGAGAATCCGAAGTATACTTACAGCCTAGTACGAGCAGTGTCGACACAATGCCAAGCCTCCTTTCCATATCGTCCGGCATATTTTGAGGGTCATCATTTGTGTGGTTCTCGGTATCGTCGCTATGAGTTTGGTTGTTGTTGTTGCCGTTACCGTTTTGTGGTTGATCATGTGTTATTGCGTTCTCAGTCTTCTCCTCCCTGAATGAGGCCTCGATGGACTTCTTCTGGCTGTGCACTCTGGCAAGCAGCGACTCCAAAGCTTTCTTTGCGCGGCTTCGCTGCTTTGGTGGGATGGTCACGGCCAAACAGAGAAAGATGTCGCGTCTGAAATGTTCGTCTCCGGCTTGAT
The DNA here is from genome assembly GCA_003019895.1 of Coniella lustricola. Taxonomy (NCBI): domain Eukaryota; kingdom Fungi; phylum Ascomycota; class Sordariomycetes; order Diaporthales; family Schizoparmaceae; genus Coniella; species Coniella lustricola. The sequence continues at coordinate 115,520 of KZ678462.1, read as the reverse complement.
CGTCGACTTGGGCCTTAATCAAATCGATCAAGGCGTCTCGGTCAGACATGCTCTGAATCGAGGAGAGGTCCATCTTTGTCCGTAAGTCCGCTCAAAGCGAGTCAGCGCGCAGCATAGGCACACATTAGATGCACTAACAGAGTGGTAAAGTAGCTGGACCGCGAAGCCCCTGATGTGACAGGGTCCTGGCCATTAGGTGCTGGCCCTCGTGGCTGTAGGGATGTGCTTGTCTGGACGCACATAAAGTCGTGGTGTGTATTTTTAGACGGGTGCGTGGAGGTGTGCGTGCGTTTGATGGGGGTGGGCAGACAGAACCGAGGGAGTGGGTGGGTGGAGCCGGGAAACCAAAGACTCACGGGATAAGCGATGAGGCACCGCGAACGGCTTGGCTAACAGCCGGCAAATGGACCCTGCAGACAACGTTGGAGCCACAATAAGTCACCGGAGAAGTGGGGGAAGGACGCTGGTGGCTCGCGAGAGCAGCTCGTCGGAAAGGAAGACAAAGGTGGCTGTGGCTGTAGTGGTATTGTATGCGCTCTCGAAGTGGGTATGGACAGGTAGCATTGCATCGAAGGTGACGGCGACGACGACAACGGTGAATGGCGCTCCTGCTGCTGTTGCTGCTGCTGCTGCTCCTGCTGGCGGCGGCGGCGGCGATGATGGCCAGCTCCAAGCTATTATGCTGGCGCTGCAGCTGCAAAGGAAAAGTTATGAGTCGAGATGTCTTGACCCAGCAGTGCCTTCTGGACTATTCGATGTCCCAGATCTCAACATTTCACCAGACAAGCCCCTGAATCCACCCAGATCCTTCGAAGAAGACGTGCTCTGGTCGGTGTCTCGGCTTGGGGGGGGGGGGTTGAATCTTATCTGCTGCTTGCTCTTTCCGTGCTTGTACTTAGTTAGCATCGCAACCTCGGAACCTCGACGACAGCACCCAGCAATGCTCCAGAACTGCGTGCCTGTCCGTCTTCTGCTGTGGGGCTTTTGTGGAGGTGCAGAAAGGAATAATAAGGTTTCAAGCAGGACGGTTTCCCTCTGGGTGCTATGTCGGTTGTGTCTCGATGATTCTGATTCCCGTCGCCAACGTAATTTGGGTCCAGATGAACTACCAGGCAGGGATCCCAGACAGCAAAAGATTTCCCTGGTCGAATGGGCGCTGCAGCTCTAATCTTGCTTGCTGCAGGGTTCAAAGCGCCTGTCATACCCGTCAGACCGGCGACCAGAGGCCGAGATTCTTCATCTCGCTCCCACGCGCTGAATGGCCGGTCTCGTAGCAGCCCGAGCTGATTTCGGTCATTGCTCAGCTTTGCTTTGCTAGACATTGTAGTAGCATACTGCGTTGATGCGTCGCATCTCAGCCATTCATCCTCTCGGAGTCGCTGGCATGCTGCAAAATAAGCTGAGAGCCCGTCGTCGAACTGCAATATGAAAGGCGCCACTTCCACTGCTCTGTCTCTCTGGTCACACGCTCTTATTGCGCTCGGCAACTCTCTCGTCCCACTCTGACACATTTACAGGAAGTCGACCTATCAGCCTCCGACAAACGGATGATGTCCCTCGTGTGACACATCCGACTTGGACTGGAGTCTGCAGTCCTTGTACGACTCGGCCAACCTCGTGTTGGCGCTGCGCGCTTGGGCACATTACGCGCAAATGATTGTCTTCCATGACGAGAGAGCTTCATTCTGAGCCAAGGACGGACGTCAAGGAGCCTCAGAACATGATGGCGCCAAGGTATGACAGCATATGAACGTCCCCATGGGAGCTCTCGTTTAGGTTATTCGTATGGTCGATAGATGATCACTGATTCTGTCCAAGTATCCAACAACCAGAATGTCGGGGTGGGAACGAAAGGGTTGGGCTGCAATCAAACATAGACACCTACCGAAGCCCGCAATTTGCGATGAAAGCAGGAAAATTCCTGGATTGAAATAAAGACGCGTCTTCATGGTCATTCTCATTGGGTCGGCATACTTTGTACTTTGCGTAAATCACCTGGTGAACTGAGACTTCAGGATGCCAACAGCCTATTTTGGCAGACGTCATCAGCACCTGGTGGCAGAATCTCAAGTCTACGAGACGATGAGAGACGAAAAAACTGTCCATGTTGACAGCAATGCGACCATGGTAGTCTGTTTCAGGGGCAATATAGAAGACAAAAGTCAGGATCTTAGTTCAGTCTGTTGTCCAGAACTCATTTCCAGATTTGCTTCAATGATTTGCAGTATATATTTAGTAAAATTAAACCTATTACAATCCGATATGGTGTAATGGCTAACATCCGACGCTCTCACTTACAAGTAAGGGTCCGTCGAGCTCGGGGTTCGATTCCCCGTATCGGAGTTACATTTTTCTTTTGTGTTTTTTTGGGTGTTTTTCTATATGAAAAAAAAAAAAAAGCCCAACACTATCACGTTGTGTTCGGTCACTTGCCCTAGCATTACGAGATGGGTATAAATTTCGTGATCATTCGGATCTTATGAGATTTTTGTACGCTGTATGTAGATGCTAGGCTGCAGGTGTATACCCACGCCTAAGGACATCCTTCCAGAAGGCCATTGGATCGATCAATGAGGCCGATCCGCATCCTCAGCGACCATCCCGCTGCCGCTCGTGTGAACTGCAAACCAAGCTTCTGCACAGACATTGTTTTCATTTCCATAATGCCAGGGAGTCATCAATCCCACACTGTAAGTCTTGCATCCTGGGCACCGCGGGACCGGGCATCATCCCTAAAGATACTCGGGCAATGGGTTGTTTAAGAATATTCAAATCAAGGTCGTCGTCTCCCTTACTCGCCCGAGCTCCAAATGTGATAAAGACAGAAGAAGGTTACATTGATCGTACAAAATCGAATGCAAGCTTAGCTATTGCCCAGGCAAATCATGAAAGCCAAAGAAAAGAAACGCCAGCAAAATAGTGCGCTATTCCAATGTGCTAGCAGAAAAACAAAAATGAGAACAAAAGCCGGCCTGGACGTGGGTGAAAGTGGCAAGGTCGATTGGTGAGTGGGCAGCTTCGTGAGGGCCAAAAAAAAGCAAAACGAGAAGTCCCTCGAGCCGGGATCGAACCAGCGACCTGTGGATGGCATTTAATAACAATTACAGTCCATCACTCTTCCAACTGAGCTATCAAGGGATGTTGTTGAGATTATTTATCTCCAAGATAATATATACCACGTCTTAATTTGCTTTTGCCACGCTTACTTGTCCATGAGTCCCACGCTTCCCGACCAAATTTTCTCTGTTTTTTTCTTTTATCTTCGGCCTTTCGTTCGAGCTGCCCCACTAAATTGCCATTTGATTTGTACACATTGGGTCTTGTTGCATGTGAAAGGTGGCTTGCAGCATGTCTTGGGCTTGTGCAACCTTGGATGTCTAGACTTCCCACATTCGCAAGGCATCAAGCACCACTGCGCTTCAGCCCTCGGGAACTCGATCTCAAGCAATCGTATACGTCTAATAATAGGCTAGGCTCGTATAAACATACGATTCCACCACGCTTATTGGTATTGTACTTAGTCTTCATGCATCTTAGATGCCGAAGGAACCTTTCTGAGAGTGGCTGTACCGTCTACCAAGTCTCGACCACCGAAGTCTGTACGTAGGAGTTGAACTCGAGGGATACTACAGCTGCTAGCGATTAATCTATCCTTTCGGTGTCTGATCCCAATCTCGGAAGTGTTTTTCAAGCACTGGATCAATTGCCATGGTTTTCAATTTCGTCTCTCTCTTCAAGAGATGAAATCTGAAGAGCATGAGGTGTGAAAGAACGGTGACTTTTATTATGTTTATGTGTTGAAGAAGGACTAATTCTTCATCCTCAAGGTCGCTGCGTTATCTAAGTAGAACGTTGTTTGATGATATGAATCAATTACGGATTTATGCATTTGTTCAAGTTTCAGACTTGATTGTCCGGCCGGATCATCTTCTATGGGCCTGTGGCCGTGATATCCTGCCCTCTCGAGCAAGACTATTGTTCGAGACGCAATGTCTGTCCTTTTTCGCCAAACCGGCAGGACCGTCTACATCATACAGCCTAATGTCAAGATCATAGCCGGGTCATGCAGCTCCAGTTCCAGCTCCTCAAATCAATTAATGCACGCACTGCAATGGCGCAAACCCCCACGTCCACCTCAGACTCCCCAAAACAATCACCATAACCGCAAAACTCGTCAATACGCTCGCTGCGCCATACACATAAGCATGGCGTCGACGCAAGGAAGCAAGCTCCGAGACCCACGTTGACACAGTTGTCAGACACCCGCAGAAGCCGTCTTCGATGCCCTGGAGGGCTTGGCATCCGACCACGCCGCCCAATGGAACGCGCTGTAGATCATATGCCATGCCGAGGATGGCCGTGCCGAAGACATTGACCGTGAGCGTGCCGAGCGGGAAGGCCGGGTTGCGGCTATTGAGGAGCAGGGAGATGTAGAAGCGAGCGAGACAGCCGATGGGGGCAAAGAGGAGGGCAAATGTCGCGTCGCCGCGCCAGTAGTTGTGGGGTGGGAGAATAGTGAGCACCAGGGCGCCGACCCAGCAGCCCCATGCGAGGAAGACGACCAGCTTGTCCACGACAACGCGGGTCAAGCGGTAGGGCAGGCTTGGAACGTAGGACTGCGAGGCAATGGCGAGATGGGCACCGGCAAACAGTCCTGAAAGGGAGGCAGCAACGGTGATGAGTATGACGGCGAGAAGAGCCATGAAGGAGTCACCGCCGTTTCGAGGCACGGTCGTTGAGGTCCCGGGCGCGGCAAGATCGTTGGAGAGGGCAAGGAAGATGTCACGAATGAAGGAGGAGAAAGAGGTAAAGGAGCCGCAGAAGCCGGTGGCCAGGCCAATGTACAGCGGAATTGTCTTCTTCGTGGCCTGGTGGGCTTTTTTGGCGGCAACCAGGTCGACTGCAGGCACATCAGGGCCGTACCTTTCGGCATTCTTGGCCTTCTGAATAGCATGCTCATATTTAGGAGTTCCCCACTCATTGCGAAAGAGCATCCGATCCTCGGAAAGGAAGCCCATGACAAGGCTACCGCCAAAATTGAACCAGACTGAGGGGAAAACCGGTGCACCAGGATAATCGGTAAGCCACTGGAGACCCAGGCGGGCAAGAGTGCCCAGGAAGGAGAAGAATATCAGGTATGACACTGTATAGAATTGTGTGGCCGCGCGCGAGACGGAGAACTCATGCTGCTGCTGAAGCTGTCCGGACTTTTCCTCTGCATCTTCCGGAACGCCGCCTTCTTTGACCGATGATCTGGTACGCACATTGACGGCACCCTGCATATCCTGCTCTCGACCAGCGCGCTCGTCTTCCAGGTCTCTGTGTCGGTAGACAGGCTGCTCGTCTATATTTTCCACTGGAGCGGTATCGGCAATCTCCCCCAGGTTCAGCCACGAATCTGGCACATCGTAATTGTCAGCAGACTGGCGCGAGCCACGCCGCTCGCTGGGCGACTCGGAAGACCAGGAGCCCGGCGACAGGCGCGAGACACTGGAGCGCAACTGGCGCAAGACACCGGCGGCGTCATTTTGAGTGTTGTCATTAACTTTGCTCCTGCTGGCACGATCGTGTCGGGCAGAAGAGGTGGCGTTGGGTTTGCTTGAGGGGCGGTCGAGCTGATACTCGTACGTCTGACGGGACGACCGTGATGGAGAGGTAAGAGGTTGGTTTCCGTAGCCGCGGGCGGCGGCAGCAAGTCCCTGAGGCTCGACAATGTCGTCGACTGAGAGAGGAGGTGTCTCGACCTCGTCCAGGCTGCCATAGTAGGTCGGCACGGCAAAGCGGGTAGCCGCAGCGTCGCCATTATCGCGAGAGGGGCGGCGAGCTTGGTGTAGAGTGCGCGGCAGCTGCGGCTGGTACGGGTCGACAGACCGTCGCATTGCGCCAAAGTTGGGGTCACAGAGTGCGACAACGAACGCAGTGTGTCTGGGTCTGGCGGGACGAGGTGCGAATGTCGCTGTGCAAAGTCCTGGGCCGCACGCATGTCATCATCCGGGTTTTATCAGTTGGCTGCCAAGCCTTAGGCGACTTGATTGCGGGTCTCCGCTATGATCCCGCTGTGTTGTTTGTAGGGCCAATCCCCGCATCTGGAAACCCTGAAGCCGGCCCCTGCAGCCAGCACCGGGCCCCTGTGCATTGAGGTTCTGGGCCGTTTTTACCAAGGGTAGAGGCCCTGTTGACGCCCTTCAGCACAAAGTCAGAATCATCGGATGTTTCAATACTCTTGTGGCTACTTCAGACTAGAAACATGTAAGCTGGGATACATCCCAACCTCTGCGTTCGACTCTGCCATCAAGCGAAAAGTCATTCACAGGCAGAATGATATCCCGGCATTACAAGTATCTGCTTACTTCTGGTGTCCATCACGTTTTTGCAGGCGTGGCAAGGTCATCGGTCCACTTATATGTATCTATATATATATATGCAATTCCCCTAGACTTCCGGGACTTTCGCCTTTCTTTTTCAGTCTTGTGTTATTCGAAACTGCTCTTGTCATTTCTCTTTCCAGTGTCCCAGCAAGCATCGCTGACACAAATGTAATCATATTGCTGTTGTCAGTGCTTGTGGCATGTGCCTTGGGTACGGCAATACGTCGCCTGTATATCCATCCATTGGCCATGTACCCCGGTCCTTTCTGGGCGTGCTTGTCTTCGATATTCCCTCATTTGCATACGCTGCGATTAGACCGACATATTTGGTTCTGGCGTCCCCAGAAACAATACGGTATTTCAACCGGCATCCGGAAAAGTTCAGAATCTGTTCCATCCGACGAACTCTAGGATCATCATTCCTCTACAGACATGACAGTACTACCAAGATGGCCTCGCAAGACAGAGGCGCTGTCAGCCTGGAGCTCAATTGCCATTGCGATGCACAGACGCAAAAGACGGGTCCTTGTCTATGCTCGACTCTATGACGTTGCGCTCTACGGAGCCGTTTATGCATCCCAATGTTGACGAGCGGATTGGGTTGCTGAAGACGGAAGCTGAATCTCTGATGATTGCCAGGTCCGACACCACGGCGATTGTGTTTGCAGTGCTATTCTTCTACCTTGCCCACTGCTCTCAGATCCAAGAGAAGCTAGCACACGAGATCCTCGCCAAATTCACCGGCAGCTAAGATATTGTCTCGGGACCGAGGCTGCAATCCTGTGCCTAAATGCGCGTAGTCATCCAGAAGGCATTGAGGATGACGCCGCTGGTAAGCGCCGAGCCGATGCGCACGTTCGCCCGAGGCGGTACCGTCATTGTCGGTACGTTCTTGTCCGAGGGCACCAAGGTAAGCGTGGGATAGTACTGCCTCGGTTTCAACAAGGTTATTTTCTCAGAACCTTTTGTGTCTAAGCCAGAGCGATGGAGAGTAAGTAGGAGACGAGTCCTCTAGAGCTACTGCGCAGAGTGTTGCGCTCGCCGAAGAAGTCTTTTGTGCGTTTTCAATGGGACCAAGTGAGTACGTGGGCAAGAATCTGGCTTGCCTAGAGCTCATAGTGGTGGCCAAGGTCATTTATGTTTTTGAGATATGGCGAGACTCAGATGACAACTTGGGAGACGGCGGCGCAGGCAATGGGGCAGTTCGGTGCAATCCGCTGCAGTTTCAGACATACAATACGTTTGTGTCACTGCAAGAAGGACCACTGGTCCAATTGAGTCACCATCCAAGACCATGAGGAGAGAACTCTGTTGGCTGCTTTTAGCAAATGCTCTCAGAATTTCGCACGAGGCCCGAGATTCAAGCGTCGTTGGCACCAGTGTTGGTTGCCCCACTGATACCTGCCAAAAACGGATGCGGAAATAGGGTTTGAGCCAATCAGAGCACTCAATGCACTGGCCCAATGATGTCTTAGTAACACGCACCAAGCGTCCTCGTGCCTTTCTGCCAAACAACTTCTCTCCTTTTCATCCAGAATCCATTCTTTTCTCACCGCCCTTCCAGCTCTTTGAATTGCACTCTGGGCTTTAATGCCATTACACTCTCGCAGAAACACTGGTATTTTTCCCCCTTATCTCTATTACAAGTTCTGAAAGAGTCGTTCTTACTCGGGCAAGCGTCCTCAACAATGTCCACGACCAAGTTGTCCACGACCTCGTCGCCTGGCTGCTTGTTTCTTGTCCCAGCGTAGACTTAAAAAAGGTAGCTGAGAGATCCAATACTTCGCTGCAAGACAGACACAATATGCAGAGCAACATCAATATATAGCAGTCTCAGCATATCAGGAAACAGACCCAGTCCTCATTGTTTCTCAGCCACAACACAACTAGTACGCCGTACGGATGCTGGAATAACCCTACCAAGCAACACCTTTTGGGGAACAAGAACCTCCTAATAACAAAACGCTGACCAATCTGCCGACCACCGTTGGCAGAGTTCTTGATCAACGCGATTTCAATTCCAGACGATGAATGTTTAATTTGCGCCTCAGCCAGTATTTGCTTTCCCCTGCGCTGATGACTCCGATGCGTCTTCGTAAAAGGCCATTTCCAATGTGATCGAAAAGATCCAAACAAGGTGCCGATTGGCCACGGCACGATGGCCATGGTGTTGCTTGCCAACGCAACACTGCTCGCTACCCAAAACATGATCTGGAATGGCGAAATAGGGTTCCAAAGTGCCCCAAAAGATCCCCTATTGGTGCCATGTCACTTTCCGTCCAGCTTCTATGGTAGCAGTGGCTAAAGCGTCTTGGGAATATGGCATCAGGAACGAGGCCTGACTTGGCTCTTGATTGAGTTGAGTGGACAAGGAGCGCCTACTTTCCAAGCTGGCGTTGCTTTCCGACGGCTAGAGGTCTTGCTTGGTCAAATTTCGAATTCAAGCTCAACCAAGCCATTTCCACAGTATTTGACAGATGTTAATCGGCCGTCTGTTGTTAAAGATCATCATTACTCAGGCACTTTTGTTGTATAAGATGGGTGTGCCGGTCAAATTCAGAGTTGATCATCTGTGTGATGGCTGATCCAGTGCTCAATATGACAAACCTTCTCCAGACTTCAGTCACCACACAATCGAGGAAACAATCAAGTACGTCCCGTACACAAATATACCAAGGTATCTGTTGGAACTATCTTTGAGCTCACTGTCATATGGCAGCTACACTATAAGATCATGTTGGCGAGCATTACTATATCGGGGAGGAGCTCGTCACTATGTTTAGAGTCGTTCCGGTGACTCTTTCCATAATATGCCTGGAATGTATTGCCCTGTTCTCCCCTCATTACAAAAGGCAAAAACTTTCCTCCGCTTCAGATCATACACTTTTCAAGTTGTGTTTGAGTTTTGAGTTTGACATTGGCATTGGACATTGCTTTGATTCGGAACAGACAATATTACATAAGTGACGGGGATAGCCTTTCTGAGTCGTGCAGCTTTCTGGTTTTCCATTCTCATAACTTTCATTGACACTGCCCGCTGTTGTTCATTGCGATAATTTTCAAAGGAGGAGGTCAGTTTATATACACTCGCTTACTGGTCAATCTTCATTACCCAGGATGGTTCGGCAAGGTAAATGCACTACTGCCGGAAAAGATGCGTGAGGGGACGAAGGACTACTGATCTCCAATCGTCTCATACGAAACGTGACGATTCATTGGCGGCTGGTAAAGATGATCAAATCATAAAGCATACACAACTCAATTGGTATCCGAGTGTGTTAAATGGAACACAAGCAATGAACTCAAGTCCTCGTGTCGACCTCAATCGTCTTACATCAGGATTCAGCGGGCCTAAAAAATATTGTCATGATTAATCCATTGATTCCCGCTCCTTTTCCAAGCTCATGTTGCGTGTCGCTATCCGATGGAAATCTAAATGTATCACCGTAAAGAGACACTGTGTCTTTCAACGTATGGACTAAAGCCGTATGTAAATAAACTTTTCGTCTGCAACCAGAGCCATCGATATTACTGATGCTGTGCTCTCTTCCCAAAGAATATCGCGTGACAGATGATAGGCACTGCCTAGTAACCTAGCGAAGCTAATTAAAAGATCACTGAATTCATCGACAATATCCGTATCACGGTAGCGTTGAGTCCCAACAGATGTAGATCATTGCGACATATCTCCCTATAAATTTGCGCCTGTACAATTGTGATAGATATATAAAGTTCGTAACGACTGCAATTGTTTCTATTTAACGTCGAGAAGCGTCGACGAATATTCCAAGTTACGCGAACCAGACGGTTTCCACCATTATTATCATTCATTCCCCAACCTTCTGCACTAAGTCCCTCTTTACCAGGTATCACTGAACAAAAACCTACTGCGTTCGGGTATTAAAGCACATGCAAAAATATTTGAAAGCGACCAAAAAAACCTCATCTGTCGCTTAGAGTGAAGTCTTCAGCTTCTTACTGTAATGACGATAGTCTCCCCATGGAGAGATGATCCTGGCTGTATCGTCTAATAGACTGAAGTCACGCCAGCAGCAGAAGGGTTCGTGAGGGCCGGGTTCTGCTGCGTTTTGATGGCACCACTATGCAAAGTTTGGCCATAACCGTTCGTCGCGCCATTCGTAGGAATGTGAACCGAGTCATTGGTTGGGCCTCTGTTGGTACCGATCGTGTGGGGCTTGCGCGTGACCTTGGGGGCAGGTGGAATGTCATTGCTTCCTGATTTTCAAGTCAGCATCATGTTGCTAATGTATATCCATACAAACCACATCAGAAATCACTTACTGCTGGCACCACCGATAGAAAAGACCGGGCTCTCCCATTTCTCGCCCTTGCGGGCAAGCTCCTTGTACTCAGTAGCCTTGGAGCTGATACCGCCTGGCAGGTGAATATTGGGGAAGATGCTATCTTCCTTCGTGACAGCCACATTAACCTTCTTCTCCTCGACAGACTGTCTAGCCTTCTGAGCAGCCTCCTTGCCCTGAAGCAGACGCTTCTGGAATGCCTCAGTGTAACGCTTGTACACATTGGGAGCGTTCTCAGGATCGTTGGCGGCCTCCTCAAGCGCACGCTCAGCCTCGAGCTGCACTTGGCGCAAAAAGCCATCCGCCTTGTTGAAGTTGTCCTTGATAGCCTGCTCAGCAGCCTTCTGGATAGCAGGTCGCATAGCCTTTAGCGCGATCGGCTTGGCCAAGTTGAAAAGCAGTTTGTGGTTGGACTTTTTGATCTTGATCTTCATATCCTTGAGGGTTACGTCAACCTTATCGACCTTGAAGAAGTGGTTTGGATCCTTTTTGTCAGCAGTCGACATCTTCATGGTGAAGCTGAAACCATCGCCAGCTAACAAAATGTCGGCAATCATAGTGTCGGTGATGGAAGGGAAACCCTGCTTCTTCTTCAGATAAATGGAGACATCGCGCAGGTCCATTTGAATACCAGAGACCTTGGCCTCAACCGTATGCTTCTTGTAGCCGCTAATCTTCTTGCGGCCAAATCTCATATGGTTCTCGTTGTGGACCTCAAGTAGGTTTGGCATGAAGTTGTCGCTCTCCAGGACAAGGTTCTCGATGACGGCATCAATCTGGGGATCAGAGTACTCAATACGAGGCACAGGAATGTATGCAATCTTCTCGAAGGTCAAGGGGATGATGACCTCGGTAAGGTCCTTGAGCAGGTGTGGCTTGAAAGTTGCCTTGCCGTTCTCGTCGTTTCCGAGGTCCAAGAAGAGCTTGTTAACTGACTGCGCGAAGCGCTTGTTCTGCACATCCTCATCGAATTGGTTGCCGAGGAACTTCATCTCCTCCAAAATACGGTCGGTGTGAGTCTTGTACTTGTGGCGGAGCAGATAGTTGCCGTGGTCGTAAAGACGGTTCCAGTCCTGGGTGGATGCAGGCTCTAAGATGTAACCCTGCTCTTGCAGACAACGGCGGATGTAACGGTTCATCGACCGGAACCAGTCTCTGAGCTCAGGATCGTTCTGTGAATCAACGTAGATTTGGTTGACCGACGCCCACAGATCGTCAGAACTGGTGCCGTTGGCGAAACGTTCAATCAATGTCTTCAGATCGGCCTCAGCCTGGGCCAGGGCAGAACGAGTATCCTTAACAGTTCCCGTGCCGCCAGTGGCAAGAGCCTTGCCGTGGCTACCGTACTGCTCGGCAATATCGAGGAGAGTCGAAATCGCCTCCTGGTAGTCTGGATGCTGTTGGCATTCGATCACCATTTTCTGCGAAGGCAGAGTCAGCGGTGTTTATCTAAATCATCAAATGCTTTCTTGTCTATCATACCTTGAGCCGCCAGATGGTCTGCTCGCGACGCTCCTGTGGCATCTTCTTCTTGAGATACTCTTGAGTCTTGGCCTTGTACTCGGCGGTGCGCTTACGGGCTGCTTCTTTGGCTGCTTGAGTATCCTCGGGGGACACACCTGTGCGGTCTTGAAGAGTCTTAGAGGCGGCATCAATACCTGCGTTGACGTTGACACCAGAGTCGGTACGGCCAGCGGATACGGCGTCACTAGCTACATCCTCAGCGTCGCCGCGCGGGTCGTTGCCCTTGTAGGCGCCTTGAAGCTGCTTCTTCAAGTTATCCTTGCTCAAGTCAGGAGCCTCATGCCAGGTATTGTCCTCAGCTGGGCGGTCGATCTGCGAGAGCTTCTCCTCGTCAGGACGGACCTTGCCGGCAGCGTTGGTAGCGGCGTCGCCAGCAATATCTCGGAGAAGCACGGTAGCATCGCTCACTACATATTTCAAGTCAGTTAAAGTTCTGCATCAGTTGCGGATTGATCATCAAACGTACAAAGCTTTCGGAACTGTCCATTAGTGATAATCAGAGTTCCAAGAGTGCGGAGACCCTCAAGAGCCTTGCTTCCGTGCTGCTTCGCGGTGTCCTTATCTACAGGAGCATTGGGCGTGCCAACGGCGTTGGGATCGAATTGTGTGGTTTGCCAGATAAAGTCTTGCAACAAGTTTCCCTCGTTCTTGGACAACAAAAGCTTCTTGGCCTGAGAAACTACATCTTGCACGTCCGCTACCAAAGACCTTCCCTCTGGTGACAGCTTATTTGACGGGTTCGAAAGAGCCTTAGATTCCAGGAAGCTGTTCATGGCCACATCGATTTGGTCATTCTGTCATGCCAAGTTAGTTGAATCGCAAGCTGTGCATTGCGACAGGACAAAGGCGACGTACTGAAGGAACTTTGCCATTCTGGAAGGCACTGATAATGCCATAAATCTGGAGCTTTCTGTTGACATCGGCCTCCTTTTGTTTAAGGTCAACAGGTCTGTTGACGGCGGGTGAAGACATGATTGCTGACAGTCTCTCAAGTTCGTGGATGGTCGAAACAAATGGAATTGAGTCGTAGGAGGTGGATTAGTGTGGTATGTATGGATTGGGTATCAGGATATCTAGTTCGTTATGTTTGGGGGTATCACGGGTTTCTCAAGAGGACAATTACTGGAGATGAGAATAAGATTTACAGAAAGAGACTTGGGAATCGACAGGGCGCGGGACCTGGGAAGAAATGTCTTATACCAGAGTGGCTGGGCTTGTCCAAGGCATGGACAGTGGCTTCTTTTGCTGGTGTCGCAGTAAGAGACGCGGCCTGGGCCAAGACGGCAAGCTGTATGATGTGAGTGATACGTCATAAGCGAGCTGGGAAGGACAACCAGCACAGGGAAACCGCACGGCCACAGTGACATGGGCCAGGGGAAATTGGAAATTGCACGATGATGCCAGTGTTGATCGCTCGATCGCTGGTTCAACAAGCCATCAGGCCATGAATGCGCATCCTGATGCCCTGCTGCCCTGCTGCCCTGCTGCCCTGCTGCCCTGCTGCCCTGCTGCCACCTGCTGTGCCCTTCACTCAGCGCCTAAGAGGGCCTGGAGGCGCTGTACTAGTGCCGGTTTCGTCTGTGCTGGAATTGGGACTGGAGTCACTGGACGTCTGGGGGGGCGCCTTCCCTTAGCTCAACGGGGCCCAAAGTGCAAACGGGAATGGCTCCTACCCCATGAACACTTGGGACCATCGTTCCCAGATTCCGGCGGCAAGCATGACGCCTGGAATTGGCATCCTGACGCAGCGCGTTCTGTGCTACTTGGGCACACAAGTACCTAAGTACCCTGACCTTGGTCGTCGAAGCGGGCGGCTTGCTGTGTGCAATTTACTATTGTACAGCCATCCAAGCCATCCCAACGTTGACCTTGGCACACCTCGTTCTACAAACTTGCGATAGCGCCATGCAGCTGCGGGGCTACAAAAAGCGATGTTCATCTTGCAATGCGGAGATGGGAAACGTTGACGACGATAGGTTGTGGGGAGGAGAGAGAGGCGCACTGTGGGCTTCATCCAGTGCCGGGCGAGGCAGGACAGCTGCAGGATGGCACACAAGACATTTTTCTGGTTGCAGCCGCTCTGGAACACGGCCACTACATGCACAACAAGTCTACACGTCTGCTTACCTTTCCAGCTAAAACCAAGCTCTCAAGCTTGAGCTGTCACCTGCAGCCTTTTAGCTGATACCAGCAGCTTTGCCAAACCGGAGGACAAGCCCCGCAAGCCACCGGCCACAAAGGAGAGGTTGGTGCGGCGCAATGACACCCAGATAGAACGAAAAATGCTGGCTGCTAATCCGAACTCGCTGGAACATGCGAATCAGAACCCCAGACGCCTCGCGGCGATACTGCTGCTACTACTCGCAGCTACTACTTGGTGCCCAGACATGAAAAATAACTTGACTGCGTCGAATTTTATTGTCCGGTACTTGGCCATTGGCCTGGCTGGACCGACCTCTTTCATCAGATCCATGACGTAGATCAGAATTAATTCCGATGAAAGGGTGGCCCCAGGTAGCCCGCCAGGCCAGGGCTAGCGGCTCGCGTGCCTGGGGATTGCTTCCCATTCAGCTAGCCCAGAACGAATGCGGTTACTGCTGCCAGCCCGTTTGGGACATATCAGCCGCAAAAACTTCCCTTAGTGGCAGAGAACCAAGGTCCAGCGAGGCTGGGCTTGGCTGGGCTGGGGATGACTTCGTCTATCAACAAAGAGCCCACTTGGGCGCCGCAGACGCAGTGTGGGCATGAGGCTATCCCAATCTTGCCAATCAGCACGCGTAATCCTTGTTTGTTGTCCATGTCTTTATATGTGGCTTGTGGAACCTTTTCCTCGTTTTCCCGCCGGAATCCAACAGGCGGTGACGACGACACATGAGGTCACTGAAACATGCCATTGGACGAGAATGCCATTGCCCTTGCAACAAGATGTTATTTGAAAAGATATTTTTAACGTTAAACTGGTTAATCGAACCCGTGATATGCAAAGGAGACCGCACCCGAAGACACTTCGAGACTTAGTTTTCGAGTATGATCTCTACAGCCGCTCCTATAGCAGAGCTGCTATAGGATGAATTTCTAACAAGCAGTTGTCTGATGCTGCTGCTGGCCATCGTGCATATCCATCCATTTGTCTAAGTACACATGTATCCAGGTACACGAAAGATCGGGTTGGATTGGGTCCATCCAACCACATGTACCTGATACATAGGTACCTCTCAGTTGGCCGGATTATGAGGCACACATAGTCAGCAGGTCTAGTAACCCCAACCCCGATCCTCTGACACATACGAACAGTATAACATTGGTGGGCGAGTGAATAAGCCAACAACTGTTTGCACCGCATATTAGTTTTCATTAATTTCATCTCGACGCCCTGAGCTTGGGTAGTACGGCAATCGCACGGTAACCGTGAATGCAAGTTCTTTGGATGATTCCAGATGCTGACATCAGGTGACATCGTTTCAAAAGTCCCGCGACTTGAGGCAACCGCCAGGCAGACACTGCGATCTTGGCACGTCTGCCTGCTGGCCTGCCTCGTCAATACGATCTTACAATTTGGCCGTTTGTCTACGGCTTGTGCCCTCAAACCACAACAATTTCATGCTTTGTTTCCCACACAACCTGTTTCTCATGCGCCCTTGATCTTATCGCTACTACCATGAGCCCATCATCCAAGAAAAGGCAGTCGTCCAATACCTTGGCCAGGCAGGAAGAGCAGCGCATGTACGCGAATAGCCCCCAGAGTCTTGCAGAACTCGAGGCTCAGTATCCCAATCGGCCTCACAATGAATCTCTGACTCTGCCATTTTCCGAACTCACTACCTCTCTTTTCAACGTCTTGACCCGAGAATCCAGCTCCCGCGCAGCCGCCAAATTGCGTCGTTCAGGTACCAAGGTTTCTGAATCCGAACAGCGTCGTCATGTTATTGAACGCTTCTTTTCGCGCTGGCGCAATGAAGTTGGCGACGATATATATCCTGTTATGCGACTGATTCTGCCTACGCAAGATCGTGAGCGGGGAGTATTCCATCTCAAGGAGCAAACGATAGCGAAGCTTCTCATCAAATTGATGAAAATATCATCGAAGTCAGAGGATGGCCACAATCTTCTCAACTGGAAGGTACCGGGCAAATCTATCAGCAGCCGCATGGCAGGAGACTTTGCCGGAAGATGCTTTGAAGCCCTGGACAAGCGACCCCTAAGGACGGAGCCTAGCGTCATGCGTATTGGCGAGGTCAACGAGCTGCTCGACAAGTTGGCCGCAGCAGGTGGCGAGGCTGAACAACTGCCCATTTTCGAAGAGTTCTACAAACGTATGAATCCCGACGAGCTGAAGTGGCTCATTCGAATCATTCTAAAGCAAATGAAGATTGGTGCTACCGAGAGAACATTTCTCAATCTGTGGCATGCTGATGGCGAAAGGCTTTTCAGTGTCTCTTCGAGTCTGCGCCATGTCTGCTGGGAATTATGGAGCCCCAATATCAAGCTCGAGGCAGACAAGGCGAATCTCAATTTGATGCAGTGTTTCCAACCGCAGCTTGCCAGTTATGCAGTCACGGTCTCCTTTGAGAAAATGGTCGAGAAACTCAGATTGCCCAAAGGAGATCCAGAGTTCCTCATTGAGGAAAAGCTTGACGGCGAACGGATGCAGTTGCACATGATGGAGGACGAGTCTGTTCCGGGTGGCTACAAATTCGGATTTTGGTCCCGAAAAGCCAAGAATTACACCTACCTATATGGCGAATCGTTCGAAGACGAGTCAGCATCCTTGACGAGATACTTAAAAGGAGTATTCGATGATGGCGTATTGAACTGCATTCTCGATGGAGAGATGATTGCCTGGGATCCCGCCATGGGGAAGATGCTGGCTTTTGGCACCTTGAAGACAGCTGCAAACAATATGCAGAACAATCCTTTTGATCAACAAGGTTGGAGGCCGCTCTTCCGAATTTTCGATTGTCTATATCTGAACGGTCAGGATCTCACTAGAAACACGCTGTCCAACCGTCGGAAGGCCTTGGAAGGATTCACGGACCAATCTGGTAACATGATTCCAGGCGTTATTCGAAAAGAAGTCCCTGGAAGATTCGAGATTCACCCGTACACGCTGACCAAGTCGGCTGCAGACATCGAACCAATGCTGCGCAAAATTGTCGAGAACTCGTCCGAGGGCCTCGTTATTAAGAATCCACATTCTATCTACAGGCTCAACGACAGACCTTCTGCATGGATCAAGGTCAAGCCAGAGTACATGACGGAGTATGGTGAAAACCTCGACTGCGTCATCATTGGAGGCTACTATGGCTCCGGCCGTCGCGGCAACACAAAGTCCAGTTTCTTGTGCGGATTGAGAGCACGCCAAGCAGATATCGAGGCCGGTATTGCTGGACCAGAAACCTTCTACAGCTTCTTTAAAGTCGGTGGCGGCATGACTGCGCAAGAC
This sequence comes from Coniella lustricola, assembly GCA_003019895.1. Taxonomy (NCBI): domain Eukaryota; kingdom Fungi; phylum Ascomycota; class Sordariomycetes; order Diaporthales; family Schizoparmaceae; genus Coniella; species Coniella lustricola. The sequence goes on along the minus strand of KZ678462.1, from coordinate 97,863 downwards.
TATGCAGTCATTGAGCATCACACAGAAGGGAAATGGCGGCCTTGGCATCCCAAAGCTGCAAGCCAGTATGTCGAATTGGCCGGCGGTGACCGGTACTTTGAACGTCCCGACGTGTGGATTAGGCCGAGCGACTCCATCGTCGTCGAGGTCAAGGCTGCTAGCGCTGAGAAGACTACATCTTTTCGGGTGGGTCAAACGTTGCGATTCCCGCGCTTCCGAAGTATTCGGCATGACAAGAGCTGGGACAATGGCGCTCTTGACATGGACGGATGGGAAGAACTGGAAAGCAGAGCTGAGGAAGAGATGAATGATAAAAAGAAGATGGCTATTGAAAATCGGAAGCGGTCCTCCAAGCGACAGAACCGAGGGGTCACTGTGCTGGGCGAGGCGGAGTTTGTCGCAGACGTCCCTACAAAGTCAAGGCTTTTCCAGGGTATGCGATTCTACGTGCCCAGCAACTCGGCACAACTCAAAAAGACCAAGACCCAGATCGAGATCATGCTCCGAGAACACGGCGGCACGGTGGTGCAGCAACCAGGTAAGGTTCGAGACGGCGGAGCCATCGCTCTGGCGGATCGAATTAATGCACCGCGCGTCATGGCCGTCAAGAATTTTGAGGACATCAGCATCATCACGCCCAAGTGGATCATGGATAGTATTGAGAACAAGTGCCTGCTGCCGTACGAGCAGGACCACTTACTACTCGCCACCGACGACATGATGGCGCTCGCCGCAGAGAGTACGGATCAATACGGTGACAGCTTTTGCCGCGACGTGCATGTTGAGGAGCTGAGGGAGCGTTTCAAGCAGATGAGCGAAGTCAAGGGAAAGCGCAAATCCGACGTGGTAGAGTTTGATAGGCAGGCGTTTTACGATAAACTCGAGGCGCAAGGTCATGAGCTCCCGCGTTCACGGGGTTATGTTTTTCGTCGATGTCGCATACACTTTGCTGCTGTGGAAGGGGTTTCAGAATTGACGCTTGCAAGATTGCAGAGCTATGTTGGCTTTGGCAACGGACAAGTAGCCGAGGAACTTGACGAGGACGTGACGCATGTGGTCATTGTTAGTCAAGGGAATCGCAAGGGTGAAAGGGCCGTTGCAAGTGCTGTGCGGAAAGATATCAGTAAGAGGAAGAAGTTGAATATACCACGCATAGTCACGGAGCGGTGGATTGAATATTGCTGGAAGGAAGAGACGCGGGTGAGTGAGGAGGAGTACATACCTCAATGAGAAGTGGCTTAGTATCAGGTTCATGTTGATGGGATGGTCAATGTCCAAGTGCTTGTATATGTCTCGATCCTGTTAGTAGTACTGAGAGCTCGTGCCTTCACGATTTCAATGAACTTCTCTTCAGCGTGCGACATATACATCAAGATTACATAATATCGTTCAGACAATCGTTCAACTACGATGATATGCCAAAAAATAATAGATAGAATGCTTACGAGGCAGAGATCCATATGCTCTCAAGTGACCAAGAAAAACCCTCAACATCTCCTAAACAAATTACTGCCCAAATCTCGAGTTCTCATCATTTCTTGTAAGCCTTCCTCACTCCTCTATTCCTCACTTCGATTCTTTCTCCAAGTTATTCTTTATTTCCCAATTGTCAAGAACAACCGATCACCCACATCGCCCAGACCAGGCTTGAGCATACCATGGGACGTCAATTCGCCATCCACAGCAGCAAGCCATATATCAACACCCTCGGGCCACTCGGCCGCAGCGCGCAAGACGCCCGGCTCGGCGCCCAACAGCGAGAGCACGAGGACGCGCTGAGCGCCCCACTCGCGCAGCGTTTGAATTGCGGCGGCGCAGGTGCCGCCTGTTGCGATGACAGGGTCGAGGATGATCGCGAGTGAGGACGTGGGGCGCGGGGCATTATGAGAGTCGCTGCCAGAGTGAACGTGCTCGGGGAGGTTGTTGTAGTACTCGACGGGTTCCAGCGTGGTGGGTTCGCGGAAGAGGCCGAGATGGTGTACGGGAACGGGTTCGGGAAGAATGGTTTGAAGGGCTATGATTTTAGAGAGTTAGTTGTTGAAGTTTCGTTTCCTGTGGCAAGTGGCCTTGTGGTATCCTTTTTATGAATGTACGTCCTCCTGCTCGGCGTACCTTCTACCATGCCCAGGCCGGAGCGCAGGATGGGGACCAGTGATATCGTCTCGGGCGTGACAACAGTCGTATCGTACTCGAAGTCAAGTGGGGTTTTATCCTAAATACTGGTCGTTAGTTCAGCACTTCCTCATATTCCAGAGCAAGTTGTGCCTTCTCGCATAGATATCACGGCCTTCCGAAGGCTCTGTCCCTCCTAAAGCCACGGCGAGGATTTCTCTCTTGACACATTCAATGACAATACTGTGCCTATCTGAAAGGAAAATCAAAGAGCAACAAACTGACCGCCTAATAAGCCTTGAACATCAAAACCACACGGAGATGCTCGCAGTTGGTTTGCATCTCCAATCAACAATAAAATTTCACGCACCTTTGGCCCGACCGCAGTAGACAACGCCACCGCCAATGCCTCACAACCAACAATCAGCGCAATTTCGTGCACGAGCGACTTGACCTCCTTTGCGCTCGTAGTTCCAGAGCGTAACTGGCTCAGCTTGGCCCGCAAGCATGGGTGCTTCGAGATGTGAACGTTGGCGGGGAAAGACATTGTGATTATGCTGCGTCTCGTTTGTTCGTTTGTTTGTTCCTTGGTTGGATGTTATGTTTTGGCTAAATTGTTGCGTTCGTTCACGAAGTGGTCTTGTATATGAAGAATGTTTCTTCTCCATCAAAAGGAGAAAGAGGAAGTAGAGAGTTTCATCCGTGACTGACTGGCTGGCTGGCTGCTTCGCTGGATATGTATGTGACCACCGGATGCAGCACGTACTGTATAATAACAGATAACACAGCAACTCACGTCAAACAACGTAACCTAAAGGATAGGACGAGAAGGTGGACAAACAAGTCACGCAGGAGAACAATAAGTCCTTCAAAGAATTGACCGACTTATAGCACCAAAATATGATCAGCCAGTCCGTTTGCCGGTTTAGCAAATGGAGGAAATGGAATGGTCGGAAGCTCCGATAAGGTAAAGGCAGCGAGATAGGTGGTGGGTGTTCGGCTTAAAGCTCCAGTGTTGATAATGAGCGGCATAAGTAGAGGGGTTGCTTGTTGAGATGCTGGACGGCACGAACGGCTGAGGTCACTGGAGTGGCAGGGGCCATGCGGGGTTCTCAGCAAGGGGGCCTCCGGCCCGAGCCAGGCAACAGCTGGGCTAGGGTGTTGGGGGCATGGGTAGGACATTCTGGCATTTGATTGATGCTCTATCAATATGTACATCGTAGCCTTTGTTTTTCTATCCGTATTCATCATCTGATAACAGGCCGACGACCCCATAGGCAGCTGCGCTTCTATATCTATATCACAATGCCAAATACCATGCGCATTCTCCTGGTGTCGGCTAACAAGGCCAAATTTGGCTGCTGCAACACTCGCGACTGATTGATCTTCCAAGAGCATTGAATGCTCGTTCGCGACTAATCCAGTTCAGCCTCTTCTGCGGACCTTGCCTCCCTTCACTTCCCATGTTCCCTTGGCTGCGCCCACCATTTCGCCAACATCTCTTTCCACGTCGCTCGACAGCCCTGGTCCGACAATGCCTTCGCGGTCCCGGCTTCCGCCCGTAGCTAGGCTTTCTGTGCTCGTTGATTTCTTGAGCTGCACACCCGCGGTATTATTACGCTCCTCAAGCTTATTCTTGATCCACCGCTTGCCAGGCGATGAGAAGAAGATGGACGATGCCGTAACACCCACCACACAGTAGAAGTACACATTGGCCCACACCTTGACGCTGTCCGCGAAACCAAGCACAATGAAAGGCGTCGTCGCGAATGAGAAGGCCAGCTGCGTCACGAGGTAGGAAAACACGTCGTAGTAGGGTTTCATTGCCGTGTCCTTGTGCGTCTGTGGATCGATAACGAATGGGCGAAAGTACCGGCGGAAATCTACATTCAATATCAGCCAAAAACGTTCTTCATCGTGCACCGGCAAGCACATCACTCGCAGTTTTGACTTACTCTTTGCCACATTTTGGATGAAACTAGCCAATACAAACGAGAGGTAGTATCCAGGATAGAATCCGTGCCACACAGCACTTGTGACGAAGGTCGCCAGCGTCGCTCGGAAGCCGGGCTTCTTTCCAATCGGCGTAACCCGCAGGTAGATGTAGTTTCGCAGCCACAAATTGGTCTTGATGTTCCACGATCCCAGATATGCGCGCGTGTTTTGTGCCGTCTCTACGCCCCACGGATTGACGTTCTGCACTCGGTCCCAGCTGATTCGTCCCGTCGCGGGGTCCACGCCGTTGTAGCCAATGCCCGTTAGAATGCATGCGCCCTCGGTCAGTGACCAGACGCCGTAGTATTTCATGCGTGCGGTGAAGTTGGTCATGTGCATGATCCAAACGCGTCGCAAAACCCCATATTGCGAATAGTCGTCGCTCACAAGGAGCTCTGGACTGTACATTCCAGAGAAGTTGAGGAAACAGAGAATCCACACAAGACCCCCTGCCAGCTTCCACATTGCGGGAGTGGCGCTTCGTGGGATTTTTCGCTTCTTACGCGTGGGTGGCTTCTTGGAAGGGTCGACATTTGTAGGCACTTCAAACATGCTCGTGTCCAACCAGCGCCTGTACTCGGCAAAGTCCATGGCAGGCCCGCACAGCAAGGCTGGGAAGAAGAAGACCCAGCCGGCATAGTCCAACAGATCCGGGAGCTCGTGCAGTACTCTGTCCTTCTGAAAGTCGGACAATTGATCCTCGCTCAATGTGCCGTCTGCAATATTCCAGCAAAATGCGCTCAGTTTCATCACCAGCACCATTTGTGCGCCGGTAATGTCGACCGAAGCCGGGTTATTGGCGAATTGGCGCTCCAATTGGTTGACGCTCATCTGCGCCATGAGAAACACGAACCCTATCCATGGCATGTAAGGGCTGCCGCGCAGGAAGTAGGCGATACCATAGGTACTACCTGCGGCAATCAGAACCGTCCGTAGGCCGGCCCATAGGTCAAACAGTCCCACGAGGAAGAAAATGCCGGTTCTGTCCCAAAGAATCATGTCAGCAAATGCTGTGTCATACTGTTCGCTGGGCTCTTCCACTGAGTGGTCTTCTTGGATGCACGGTCTCGAGGAAACGCAGGTTGCACCTACCCAGCGATGAAGAGGTTTTTGTATGCAGGCTTCGCATCGGGTATGCGCTTGAGGGCGCCCGCAAGAGGATAGGATATGAGAATGGAGAAGATAAGCTTGACTGTTTGATTGCAAGAAGTATTGTCAGTGTTATTGTTGCTACCATGGATTTTGCCAGTAGCAGTGACAGTATCAGTATCAGTGTATGGAAAGTTTAGGTAGGTAATTCTTACGCTCGTCAGGACCGGCGCCAATCGAGCTAGCCAGCCAGACAAAGGCTATGTTTGGATACCAGTTAGTGTTTGATTTCACAGCACCAGTAAAGGCGCGGGCGGTCGCTCGAAAGTCAAGTCCGCCGTGGTGGAAAGCTTACGCGCGTGTATAAAGGGCAGCATCTTCGAAGAAACGTAGAGAATTCACGTAACCAAGGACGATCGTAAATAACCTTGGCAGCCAGTCGAGGAAGCAGAAAGAGGCTTTGCTGTGTTAATCCATGCCTCTGCTCTCGCCAGAGGTGCTATGTCTTCGAGAAAAGGTCAAGCTTGTGAAGAGAATCAAGCAAGACGGACAAGTCGAGTGATGGGAACGAATGGCGTTGAGATCATGTGGCGTTGCTGTTCCGGCCTGTTGCTCGTGCACAAGGTGGCGCGGTAGAGAGAGCTCTGGTCACTGCGAATCTTCGTGGGGCACGGCTCCGGAACTTTTGAGCTGTTCATCGTGCCAAGACGCCCAGGCGCCAAGCATTTGGGCGCTGACAGCAGTGATGTCACGAGGCACGGCCCCTTCTCGACCCATGGACTTTGACATGTGGGCCTCTTGAGCTAATCAGGCTCCTTGCGCCCTGCATCTACACAAGCATTTGAGACGATGCATCTTGGAGATGATTCTCGTCTGAGTTGATCTTAAGAAACTGGTATTATGTCTGGGCAAAATAGTACGATTATGTTGAAAATTAAATGGCGCGCACCACCAAGAGAAGAAGGAAACAGTGGCTAGCTAATTCATGCCTATCTTTGCGTAACAATAGCAAGTCATGTCTAAATCCTTTCAGACATCAAAGTAATTTCAAGGTCGCTAGTAAGCGCCAATCTTAACGTCTGTAGTTTCTCGTGTGTGACCATCATCTCATGACTTTATGTTATTTCATACGAGGCCATATGTCGGTATTTGCGCAAAACTACTTAGCCAGCTGCATCTCAAGACAGCAAGAGACACAGTGGTTTCGAAAAGCAGACCTGAATGAGCAAAAACAGACGGGTATACCAGAATTCAACCTGAAGTAGGTCCAGGAAACAAACATTGCACCGTTCCTCTTCTCGAAAACAGCACCGGCCACGTGTGTTCAAGGAGCATGTGCCCAGGAATGTCAACGCTGCCAACTCATCAAGTTCAGGGTGGCACACGGTCGAAGAATTCAGACCACCCGATCTCAAATCTTGTTGAGCACTTGAAACACCTATGCGTTGGCAGCGTCCTTGCTGCTCTGCGCGCTCGCACTCATCACAGGCTGCTGCGTAGGCAAGGACATCTTGCTCTGTGCTGTTGACCTGATCTTTGCATACGCATAGACGATACCACTGACGAAACCCAGGAAGATGGCAGACACACTACCAACAGTAACAGGCGCCGCAAAGAAAACGAGTCCTGAAATAGCAATCGGCAGCTTGTTGAGGGCGCCGACCATAGAGTACGTTGTCGAGGAAGTGACCCGAATACACCAGGCGGAGCAGTACGAGATGAAGATAGCGGCGAGACCAGAATAAATCATACCGATGATCAAGGTATTGCGCGACTCGATAGGGAAGTTGAGAGCAAGGTTGGTCGAGCTCCAGTCCTCAAAGATCAACGAGGCCACAATAAGGGTAGGGATTGTAAGCAGATTGTTGTAGAACATGGCTGTGGAGGTACATCAGTCCCTGATCCGTTCAAGATTTCAAGTATGTCAACTTACAGTCCCAGTCCTTGAAGTTCATCTTCTTGATGACCTTGCGCATCGTCAGGACATAAGAAGCCGTGCAAAACACGTTCATGCCCATCCAAGCATATCCGGCGTTAAGAGTCGAAACGCTAACGCTTGCATCGTGACTGCCGTCCAAGGCTGCCTGAATATCGGCCCAAGCAGCAATAACGGAGCTGACCACCATCAAACCGAAGGACAGGAGGGCCATGGGTGTGACATCGCCGCCAAACCAGAGGACTTCGCCGTACGCAATGACAATGATGGTCAAGTTCTTGAAGATCGTGTAGACGGGAACCGAGAGAAATTGTAGTGATTTGGTGCTCGTGTAGATCATGCCGACGAGGAGGACGGAGATTGGGTACCCTAGAGAATGTCAATGGCCAATTCGTTTGACTCGCGCGCCATTGGTCGCGCATGATGCGAGCTTTCGGTCCTGACGTACATTTCTTGGCCTTATCTTTGTCAAAAGGCGCAAGGCTGGTGATGAGACCTCCCTTCTTGCAGATCAAGATGGCAGCAATGCAGACGATAGACTATGGTCTGAGTATCAATATTGAGCTAGAGATAGCCTTCACACGCCGAAGACCGGCTTCCGCTGGGCGAGAGGGGTGGTCGGCCATACCTGAACAGCAAGGTAGAACAAATTGAGATTCCAGTTCTTGCCCGACACGCAGTATTTGTTGACAACAGTCATGGAGATGGACGACAGGCAGTAGGCGAGAATGGACGTGCCGGGGCTGTTCTGGAACTTGGCGACCTTGTCGTGGAGGGCGGGTGCTTGGGCGACGCGGTGCGAGGACGTCCGGGCGAGGAAGGGGCTCTTTTCTTCTTGGAAATTGTCGTTTCCACCGGGGATGCGGACGACGAAGTCGTCGCTCTTCTTGTCTGAAGACATTTTGCTGCGAAGCTCTCGCTTATTCTTGTATTTGCGATGTACCCTTCTCTTTTCTAATCAACTAGTGCGGGAAATGTAACGAGCGACGGCGGTTGCGGACAGCCTCAAGCAGGTCTGTACTGTGGTTGAGGAGACGGCGCAGAACGCGGGTTTGGAGATAATGTCGAGGAGAGGAGGAAGCCAATGAAGGCTGTTGGGCTTTGGTGGTGCCACAGGTTGGTGCAGTAGCCGCGCAGGTGAACTGGGTTGGACTAATCTTGTAGCTTTGTGCCGTTATGCGAATCCAGCAAGATGGAGAAAAATTCGCGTGGTAGATTGACGACGAGCGGATGCCGACAATGTCAATAATGTCACCCCAATCACAAACAGTAAAGTGGACTGAATCGATGACCGACTTGTCGGGAATTTTGGTAGACAAAGGGGACACGGGTCCAGAAGCAGGCCAAAAGTTTACAACGAAAGGGAGGATTTGTCTTGTTCTAGATGCTTACGGAAGCGGTTCCCGTGCAAAACTTCAATGCACATCCCCCAGCTTTTTGCAGCGACAGGGAGCGCCTAGCGGCTGCGGCTGCGTGCCTGCGCTGTTCCAGGCACCAGGTCCGGCCTGTACTGAGGCGGTGTATCCCCAAGATTGGCAATTGCTCCACTGCAAATCCAGTATGCGCCAGAAATTACGACCATAAATACCTAGAGTAGTATACGGGGTTACCTGATGCAAATATCCGTCAAGTTCATGGGCTCTGGTGCGATAAGGCGTACAGCAACAAATTATTATGGTTCATGTGCTCCGCTTGTGCAGTGGCAAAGGTCTGCATGGCATTATGACAGACAGTCTGGCTCTTTATAGGAGATGGGCTAGCTGGCAATATAGCTGAGCGCCCAGCCGAGTCGCTCTGCCGTCAACTGTTTCTCCCGCTTCGATTTGCTCTCCACAAGCCATTTACCGGGCGCTGGAATCTAGGTGACGATAGTCATGAAGTAGTCATGACGTTGTCTTCACCAACTTGGTCCGCATCCATATCATCAGGCCTGTCGTCTTCCATCACATCGTCTTTCGCATTCCCTGCTGTTTCCTGCTGCTTGTTCTGCCCTACAGTGGAACCTTCCTCACCCGGCGGTATAGGAAAGTTGAGGTGTTTCCAGTCCTCCAGCTCTTCTGTCACGCACCGAAGCCTGTCGCGTATACTCTCAATCGCGTAGCTCCCCAGCAAGAGTCGCAAAGGCGGGTAGGAGCAATGGCCAAGCTGCCACACGAGCTCTGCGCACTTGACCGCGCTTGTAGGCTGCCTGTCTCTCAGCCAGGTCACCATGCGTTTTGCGTGTAGTGCAGGTGATGTTTCGTGGCTGTAAGCTTCAGAGGCGGGTTTGATGAGGAAGTGTCCCCACATAGGCAGCGGGTTCGTCCCGTAATCGAGCGGTTCGTCGCGGCGAACGAGTCCCGGCTCAACCAGCGTAGCCTTGACGTTAAACGCATCTACCTCGTAGAGCATTGCCTCGATCAGTCCCTCAACTGCATATTTTGTTGCGCAGTATGGTCCCAGTCCGGGGACACCAAGGGCTCCACTCGTGGAGCTAAAGATGAGATACCGGCCAGCCTCTCGCTGGCGGAAATAGGGCAGAGAACATTGGATAACGTGTAGCGTTCCCATGAAGTTGGTCTCGAACTGATCGCGAAGTTCGTGCTCGTCCTGATCCTCGCAGGCGCCAATGACCCCGTACCCGGCACAATTAGCTACAACGTCGTAGTGCCCAAAGCGCTGCAGCACGCGTTCGTAAATGCGGGCCACGGATTCCCGGACGCGCACATCGCAGCGCAGGTTGAGGCAATTCTCATGCTGAGGCAGATCGGCTGGTTGCGTGATCTCGAACGAGCGACCGACGCTCGCCACAAAGTCACCATGGGACAGAGCGCACTTGACTAGAGACCGGCCCATGTGGCCTGTACCGCCAAATATCTTGATGAAAAGGTCAGCCATGGACACCTGAGTAGCAGCCAGAGCCACGGAACTTACGATCCAGATTTGCTGTTTCGTCGGAGCGTCTTGCTGTGGTGGATCGCAACTCGCTGGTAATTGCAGCTTCCTGCTCTGCTCTGTCGGAAGCTCGCCGGCAGCTTGTCTTGTTTCCATCGTAAGACTTCTCAGCGCAGCTGTGATTCTGATGGGTCGCTGTTATTTGGCCTGGAGGACGGCTGATCTTTCGCCCTGCCGCAACCAGAGTGTTGAGAATCGCGCAGCCGCTAGGCGGCTCAGCTTGCCTGAGACCAGTGCAAGCTTAGAAAGGCCTCATACGGTGGCGGTTTGCAATGAGCAAGAAGTCGGTCGGAATATGGCGATCGCGCAGAGTGTCGAAATTTTGTATTTCCAAGTGGATAGTGTGCTGAGAGTAGTTCCAGTGGATGAGGATTTGCTTATAACCCGGGGACTTTTGGAGGAAGCGGTTGAGTAAGGCCTGCAGGATACACGATTGTCCGGCTTAGTGCATAAGTAACCGCTCCCCTTGTTAAGCAAAGGCGCAACTGCTTGTGCAATTCGATTTTGCACTGAATGCAGCTCCATGATTGATACCGACCGCTGAATGGAAGGTAAAGGGAAACAGTCAAACCATAACAACCAAGAAACGGTATTTTTTGTTTAGTATTCCAAAGTCAATTATACAGAGGGCAACTATGCGTGGTTTCTTAAGCTGTCAGAAGCGACACGGTTCCAATCTTGAAAAGTACGACTTGAAGTCAAGATGAAGACGATACAGACGAAGGCATTCTCATTTATTTGCTTTCAGTCAGCTTTGGTTCCTGAAAGGTAACATCCTTGGATTGCATTGAATCAACTTGACCTCTTTCAGTAAGTATCCAGGAAGGCAAGCTGGCTGTGCGGAATCTGTTCTTGTTGTCCGCCTAGAAGGGTTACGGGCTGCTGACCCCACCTTTTACGCTCTGGATACACCCGCCGACGTCACCTTCTCCAGCAAGCACGCCAGCACCAGGGGCAGCCAATGGAGGGGCGTTCGTTACCCAGTGTCGGCGCAGCGCCGGCAACAGCGTCGATGCAGTGCTGCCTGCCTCTCGCATATGAATTTCTCGTGGCCCATAAACTTGACTCGAAACACTTCTTTCCTTCTGTGTCTGTCTCTGCCAAGTTGCCTCCTCCTCCACTCTGCACCTCATCAACTCACTTAAAATACCTTCAGGTCAAGAGATTCATTCACCATTCAGGTAGGTATGAATTTTGGCGCAAAAGCTCCGAGACAATGCCGCAGAAAACTGACTATCACGCAGAAGAATACAAAAGCCTCACATACTCACGAGCAAAGATGAAGGCCTACATTTACGACAACCAGCCGGTAAGAAGAACCTAGCATAAGATATATTCCAGCCAAAATGCACATCACAAATGTGTACATGATTAAACAACGCAACCGTCTCACACCTAACCAAATTGCCTAAATGAACAGGGCGACCAGCGCCTCCCCCACGACTCAGGCACTCCCGTAAGCCCGGAAGCTCTGGAAAAACTCGGTGTCCTCTACTACCACATGCCCGCTGTGTCTGCCGTCGACGCTCTTGCGCTGGAGCGTGGCTACAAAAATCGGGACGAAATCACCGTTAGCCCGGACAAGATGGGCGACGTGTACGAGTCCAAGGTCAAGTCCTTTTTTGCTGAGCACCTGCACGAGGACGAGGAGATTCGCTATATTCGTGGCGGTAAGGGCTTCTTTGATGTGCGCAACAAGGGCGACGACTGGGTGCGCATCGAGCTGGAAAAGGACGACCTGATTATTCTGCCACCGGGCATCTACCACCGCTTTACAACCGACGAGACCAATGCAAGTGGCGCAGATTGTCATATAGCCGCTGGTTTTGGTGATCAAGCTTGCTGACTTACAATTGATTTATAGTTTGTGCAAGCCATGAGGTTGTTCAAGGATGAGCCCAAGTGGACGCCTCTCAACAGAAGCGACGAGCTGGACGTCAACCACCACCGCAAGGAATACGTATCTCACTATCTAGCCTGAAAATATCACTGCCCTTACGAGCCTCGAGCAAAGGCGAGCATGCTTAGTGAATCTACCGCCTTCAACCTACTTATACGTCTATTATGCTTCAAGTGCCTCTTTGTCACAAGCAAGTGAATTTCGCAATATTCCGCTAAAGGTCACGATGTGACTTCAGGTCTGTGAATCAGATGCTGGCACTTGGAAAGGGAAAACACACTCGCGTATAGAATTTCTCGGGGAATTTGAAGAAGTTATGACTTGAAATCAATATCAACGCATGTCACCCTGCTTCAAGGTGCACGTCCAAAAAACGCCTCTTTGCTGTTTGCTGTTGACAAGAAAAGAGACCCATCCTATCCAGCTCAAGTAGTAAATACAAATGTCCAGAACGCCTGTAAATGATGTAGGGGTCTCAATGAAGCAATGCCTCAAGCGACCAGGAAGAGACCTAAACTTTCCGATGCTATTGCTACTCATTGTACTTCTGGCGCAACGTCCGCGCCGGCAACCGCAATTTCGTTATTTATTCCATCTGCCGACTCATCCGCTCTGCCTTCAAAGAGCCGCCTCCACCACAAGGGAGGATCCAAAGGTCTTGAGCCGCCGTGCAGAGGAGGGTACACGTCATTGAAGAAGTACCAGATGTGTCCAATGATGACGCCGACAAGCTCGTCCCTGGGTATGACGCCATGCAAGACCAGGCTGAAGCCCATGAGAACCCATGGCAGATAAGGCGCAGTGAAGACGAGCAAGCCGAGGAAGCTCAGGCGGGTGTCGGGGTTGCGCCGAGCCCAGATGTAGACGAAAGTCGAAGAAAGCGGATGTCCAAGAAACTCCATGCCCACGAGCGGCGCCAGACAGATAAGGCTCGTAGCGGCATAGAGTAGCAGCCACGAGAAATGCGCCGGAGAGCGGCCAGATGATTCTTCGAGTAGACGCGAGTATCGCTGGAGGAAGTAGACATGAAATAACAGGTCGAGCGATAGCGGGCCGAAATAGAGGAAAGTTGTCAACAGTCGCCAATACTATTCGCGAAACGTGGTCAGCATCCAAGCTGCGATAATAGGGATCAAGACCCTGCGGTCTGCATGTACACCATGGGCGCGCGCCTCACCTGTCCGCTTTTGAATACGGCCTTGTAGCCGTAGAATAGCTGCCACACCGTTACGATCTTGCATTGCACCAGCGCGCTGGTAAGGACGGTTGCTGTGGTCCACAATCTTGTGCAAACGGGCATCTCCCAGAACCATTCCTCGAGCGGGAAGCGACCGCCTTCGCCCATCATTCCATCCATTGTTGCGGTATGCTGCTGTTGTGAAGCGAATAGCAGGTCAACGGTATCAAATCGTTCAATGGCGGATAGAGGCGAATGTCGTCAAAGCTAGCACAAGAACGGCCCGGCGGCGGGGGTGGTCGCGGCGGCGCAACGGGACGGCGTGATGGTAGCAGCAATTGCGCACTGTCTCAGAATCGACAGAAGGACAAGCTGGTATCACTAGGGATTGCCTGTGTCGAGCGTAATAATTCCAGACAAAGCAGGCAGGATACCTGTTTGTTCAGGGCGAGGAAGTTGTAGGGTGACAAAGGAGAATCAAGCACAAACAAATACCCAAGGCTTCGTGTGTCGGGGGTGAGGAATTTAGGACAAAGCTGTACCGTGCCAATGAACAAGCGGGAGCGTTTGAAGTTGAGGTGGCCTTTGCTTGTCATCAGCGGACCCGTGACGAAAGGGTGGCCCGACCCCCCGGAAGGCTCTAGAGACCTCAGCAGGTTGGTCTCCGATTCCCCTGATTACATAATGCAACTGTCATGCAGGGTAGCGGGACCGGCTGGGCTACTGAGTGCCTTGTACGCTCGACAAGACCCTAGCAAGGGTGGCGGCTTTATCCACCAGCCACATCAATTAGCCTGCGCCGCACTTGCAGCTTGTATGCGGACTTCCGTCGAAAGGCCCCTGCCGAACGCGTCGAAGCAGTGGGGTTTCGCGAAAGAGCTCCTCCAGCGCGTAAAGAGCACTTGAGCTTTCTTTTGTCCTTCTGTTCAATGCCGGCCGCTTTCTTCAGGCCTCTGCCGTCGCATTGGCGCTTTCGCTCCCTCTCATTCCTCGTTCCATTCGAACCAAAGAAACGCTCTAGCCTGACGAATCTCGCTTTGTAGACGTATTAATGACCGCCAGTGCGCCGGCATCTTTAGCAACCCCTTGACGGTTCGACCTCCCCAGCATTTTGCGCCCATTGAGCCTCACACGATCAAACTGCGCTTGCGCAGATACTCCAGACTTCCTTCGTATATCGGTATCTATCAGCTGCTACACGCTCTACAGCCAAGGCAATGCCTCCAAAGCGTGCGAGTGGCGTTAGACGTGAGTTGACGCACTCCTGTCGCATGGCGCAATGCCTTTGGCTGACGACAATGCCATGCGCAACTAGCTGGTGATCCAGTCCCAGTTGGAAAGAAGCGCAGATACAGGCCCGGAACGCGCGCGCTGCGCGAGATTAGGAAATACCAAAATGGAACCGATTTGCTGCTGCTGAAGCTGCCTTTTGCGCGACTGGTGAGCCCCGGTCCTCAAACCGATCACTTTGTGGCGTGCGTTGTAATTCTTCTGACAACTCGACTCACTGACGAATACTTCTTCTTGTTCACAGGTCCGCGAAATTGCTGTAGGTTTCCGACCAAACGCTGAAGAGTTTCGGTTCCAGTCACAAGCGTTGCTGGCTCTGCAGGAGGCAAGCGAGGCCTTCTTGGTGCATCTGTTTGAGGATACCAATCTTTGCGCCATTCACGCCAAGCGCGTCACCATTATGCAGAAAGACATCCAACTTGCTCGACGGATACGCGGCATGTGGGGAGGAGCAGGCTGGGTGTGATCTTCTACGAGGCCAGGTTTTTCTCACTTCGTTTTCTGAGAGGACCATCGGCGTCTTTCAAAGCAAACACACGGAATCAAGGGGGGACGACATCAGCGGCAAAACCTTCGTTACGGCTCGAATTGGAAACTCCTTTTTGAGAGTGCCGCGCACGGGATTGCTTGCCTCCTTGTCCTTTATTTCGACATCGCTGTTGCTGGCATGCGGTGGTCCCCACCAGTCTTACAGCTGTAACATTCGACAACGACCACCTCACCCTTCTGAGGAGTGTTAATTAAATATTGAGCAACGGATCGGCTTTCCGGCGACAACACATTGGAATCTGAGCTCCACCTGAATGGTACCGCGCGGACTGTCACGGCGCGCCGGGTCGATGGAACTTGCATTTCTTTTCATCCTTGAGAAGTCGACTGAAAGAAGGCGGTACCTGCTGGGTTCGACCAACAATCTGCATGTTCTATCATCACAAAGGGAACGCCTTGCTCTAACTGCGGCGTATGGGTTTCAGTGGCCACAGCGAGAACGTGGCGCAAACGGCAGGTACCAGATTGGAGGTGCGCGCCTAGTTCATATCGAGTTATTGTCCATAATTTCTGTGGAGTACTGAACATATCTAGAATCGTCCAACATTTGAGTAGAGGCAGCCAGTTGTATGAGGCAGTTAAATAATCTTCGTGATGAAGCTGAGGCACGATATTGATTATTGTCAGGACACCTCTGGAGTGACGTGGGACTAGGTGAGGTACGCACTCGCCACAACAATATAAATTAATGCATGGATCCCAGAAGTTTGAAAGCTGCTTGGGCCAAAATGTATTGAAACCTTGGAGAAGAGACGCGAACCAAGTAAAGCCCGAAGAACCAGAGACTGCGTTTGCTGTTCAGAAGGAAGACCGCTTTAAATATTGGCAAGCAAGTAAATAGAATACCTAGATTACGGATGGGCATTGATGATAGGAAGGAATCGTCTTGTATTGAATACGACTTGTGAAGCTATTGTTGCATACGTGTATGATATCCTCAGCTTTTGGTGGCTTCATCGGGGGACTTCGAAGCTGGAAATCACATCTCGTCCCTCTTTTGCTTGGATTTCATGTCTGCTACTTCACCAGCATACTGCCCAACAGAAGTAGTGCGGTGAAACCATATAGATAGTGGCTACAGATCAAGATGCCCAAGCCTGATTTCCAAATGATCCCAGGAGATCAGTAGATGCTCCATTCCCAACCAGTGTTCAGCGGAGAGTGCCCACGAGGGTCATCCATGATACTTTCTTCCACGCTAATAGAAGATCACCCACACACCATCTCCTAATTCAAAATGTGGGTGTTTGGAAGTCTTGAAGACCGAAAACAAATAGGTACCCACAACAAAACATAGTTTCACTGCAAAAGCTCGAAGGTTGGTCAATATTGACTAAATGTCACCACGCGGAATTGTGACCACTCGTCTCCTTCCGTTCCTGTGAAAAACGTCTCAGACGTCTTTGTCTCCGCTTTTTGCCATTATATTGCCTTGTATCCTCTAAACCAGCCAGCCAGTCAGTCAGCAACCAACATACAATCACGCATTGCAAAATACTAGATGCCACAAGAATATTACACATGTAAGTATGAGCACCGTCACTTCAACCGTTCAAGACGGGAGCCACAAACAGAAGCAGCGAAACGCATCAATATCGAATTATTGCTTACGGTTCACCAACTTTCAACATTCAAACACACGATTTCCTCTTTCTTCCCATTCAATCTTCAGGAAGCCAGGACAACCATGTGCAAGATCGGCGCAGACGTCTCAAGACCACCATCGTTTTCTTCCCACACCACACCCCACCCCACCCATATCACAGCTTAGTCAATCCAGCTCGCCACTGACGTGTATTTACGAATCAATCTCTTCTTCTTCAGACCATTAAAATGTCTCAAACCTACTGGCCTTGATCATCACATTCTCAGTCGCCCACCCTCAGTTCAAGTATCAACACCAAAGGACATGCCTGACTCAACTGATACCTGACTCACACGCACAAACACAAGAAATAGTGTCCTGACACTTCCATTGTTTTCTGCTGTTATATGTAAATCCGACTGATCTATACTGCTCAATATTTCTGTAGACAGCCCAGTCACCCGAGTGTGTTCTTTTTTTGAGCTCTTCCACAGGCCCGAGTCCCGATCACTCAAATCAGCTTACACGCGCCTTTCTTGAGGCGACATTATCCCTCCACAGGCTGGCGATTTCTTTCACAAGGTTCCTAAACAACAAGGCAAGAATGGAAAGAAAGAAGAAGTGATCTGATTGTTTGCATATGAGCAGACAAGACTAGAGAAACGAAGGCAAAAGAAAAGCCAGTGGCTCTACATGACAGTGTTGTTTTCCTTCATTTCCTGTTGTCCAATTTCCCCAAGAAACAAAGAAGAAAAGAAGACAAGAGAAAATCGTCCCATATCATATTGCTCCACAAGCCCAAGAAGATGATGATATGTGCAATGTCAAGAACCCATTCCAATCAAGATGACAAAATAAATGAACAAATAAAAACACCTTGGAAAAATATTCTTGAGCTGATCAAAGTGGAAAATGTTTCCCTTTTTTTTTCTCTATAACGAAACGCTTCTTGGAATGCAAATGATCCTTGTCCAAATCCAAAAACAAAGGGAACAACAGGTGACACAAGGAAATGGCTAGCAGTAAAGTGCTGGTAGTAATGCTGACGGACTGTAGTGGTAGTTGCAGTAGTGGTGATGATGATGTTGTTGGTACTGATAATAATGACAATTGTGTATGTTGGTACAAAGATCCTGGTTGTGCCACATGTCGGAGATGCACGAAACCATGTACTCCACAGCAGAGATACAATGTTTAATAGCAGTGTGTGTTCAGACATACACACACAACGTGCCAGACATTTGATCTAAATGAAAGGCCGATCGGTGTGCCCGCCCGCCCGGAATATTAGACTTCCAAAAACAAATTGTCCGATAGGGTGGATCTGTTTCAGCCTCGCTGTGGAGCCTTGCTGCTGGGCACGGCGGGGAACAGAGAAAACTGCCCGGGGGTGGAGCTCATGGTCCTAGATCGAGTGCGACCCGCTTGTTGCTTTGGTGATTGGGCATGTGTGCCGCCGAGGTTGGATTCACTACCGTGAGAGTCGCGGACCGGTGCTTGAGTTTTGGCCGAGCCTAGGAGGCCAGCCTCACTCTGCGAGCGCGCATGCGGCGACGACATGTTCAGCTCGTCCGTCCTGGGGATCTGATCCTCCATCGTGGTGGCAACAGGAGATTCGTCCTTGAATATGAAGGTGTCCATGTCGGATGTCGTGCTCATCGTGAGACGGGTGTAGTCGGTGTTGCTCGACGTTGTTGAAATGTGGCGCTCAAAAACTGATCGACACGACAGATTGTCATCGCTGACGGTCGTTGAGTTGCTTGCTCTGGCTGGTACAAACAGACTGTTGTTCTCAATCGTCAATGTCGAGTCGTCGTAGGTCATTGCTTGAGCAATACTGTCCAGCTCCGGATCATATTGGCCCTGGTGTACGGCAAGCAGTTCATGGTGATAATCTGTTGGGATGGCAAAGGAAGGCGACAGAGTAAAGCCTTGCGCTTCCGTGAAGTTACTTTGAGACCCGGTGCTCACGTGAAGATGGCGCTTGTTGCGTATGCCGTCCCTTCGCGGCAGTGAGAAGTTGGCAGATGGCGGCGACTTGGCTATGGTGGTGGCAAGTGTCGGCGTGATGGCCTCTTGGCTCGTCTGAGGAGACAAAAAACCGGCTGGGCTGAGCGCAGGCACGTCAGATGTAGGGCGAGACAGCAAGAAGCTTTCGTCCTCGCTGCTTGCCTCGGTATACGCTGTCCCATGCATCACATCAATCGATGGTCGGTGCCAGTCATAGTCGCAGTCAGCCTCCATTTCGTGCTCATAGCAGTAGTCAATCACGTCCTCCCAGCTATCCCGACGCAACGACTCGGCAGTCGCGTTTCTCGCACACTCCTGCAAAGCATTAAGGTCAAAGTGGTCCAAAGTGGTGGATTCACGGCTGAATGTTGGGTCGTGCGAAGGGTAGCTTGCATTCGACAAGGAGGCCTGCCGCAAGGCAGGGGTCGATATAGAGCCTTTGAGCGACGAGTGACCACTCTTGGTGTTTGTACGGGATCTCCTTGCACTTGCGCCTTGCTCCTCCTCCTCTGGAACGTTGGGAAGACCTGCCTCAAAGGGCGCAGCGATGGTGCCATTCACTGGCGCTGTTAGAGGCCAGTTGGGCGTTTCCATTGGCACGAATACACGTGAGTATCGGCGGTTCTCTGGAACTCCCGGGCTGGAACAATCGGAAGCGCCAACAGAAGGAGTACGAGCATCACCCTCAAATTTGGCGCCTGCTGGGAAACGGAAAGTGTCCAAGCCTTGCTGGTGAAGCCCCCAAGTGTTTCCTAAGGCCTCCGAATCGCGGCGGGGGATCGATGTAGTTCGACTTGGACGTCGCGCAGAAGAGACCAAGCCGCCGGGAGCTGGAAAGTCAAAGGTGTCGATACCCAGATTTGTGGGCGACCTGGGTGGTCGAGGAGGTGCGGCGCCACGCATTTGATCTTGGGATTTTGCATGCTTAATCCATGACCTAGGGGGCGAGTGGTGAGAGCTGCTGGGCCTTGAGAGGCTTTTTTCTCGGCTGTGCGGCACAATATGAGGAGGAATCGACTCATCATCGAGGTGAGACCGCGAGGTCTTGGATGAAAAGTTCGGTACACGCAGGTCCTCGACTGCGGGGCTTCTGGACGTTGCCCTGATCGACGACGGTGGGCTTCTGGCGTGAGCGATTTCCTTGCGCAGCGTGGTAGAATTGGCGCGGTCGAGTGGTGGCAGTTGGTCCTTCTGAATCTGTGAGACGTGTTGAAAGTTGAAGGGGTTAGAAATCATGGGTCTCTTTTGCCCATCCTCGCCCGCTTGCACTGTCTTTCGACGGTTAAAGAGGTTCATGGCTGCTGAAGTGATGTGCTCCTTGCTAACAACTGATGCCGCACGTCCGCGTTCGTTTGCCACGTCGAGGGTCATTTCGGAAGAGTACGTTGAGCTGCTGCTCGTAGCAAGGGACTCTCGCCTGAGCTTGGCCTTGCGGTTGAAGATTGCCTTGCCGATGGCCTGGACGCTCTCTGGACGTTCGCGCGAGGGCATACTACTGGTCGTCGACTTGATCGAGGACTTTCTGGACAAAGAGAAAGACTCAAGGGCCTGTTCCCACGACGGCCGGCGGTCCGAGGGAGCATGCGAGAGGAGGGATGACGCAGCAGACGAGTTGGTATACTGGCTCACATGTCGAGCAGATACAGAGGCCTGCCTGACTTTGCTACTGCTGAAAGCTCGTATTTCACCCGGCGACGGAGGAGCATCAGGAGCTGGGTCGGAGAAATCGGCGTAGTTCTCAGCCTCAAAGGTGGAAGCAGAATACTGGTGGAGCTGAGAGACAGTGGGGTATGCTCGCGACGAGGGATCGGAGGTGGGATAGCCAAAGGCGGCAGCAGTGCTCTCACTGTTGCCATGGGCCATTCTCGTATGGCCCCGGGAAGAAGGCGGCGCTTGATGTGCGGACCACATTAGGTCTGGCAGCTTCTTTGCTGTAGGCGACAAGAGGTGACACGAGGAATCGCACCTAGTTGATGCAGCGGCGTCAACTCACACCGGGCCAGGCGACCTCGGGAGGCAACCGGCGTGTCCCCCGTCCACTAGTTCAACGACCTGGCGCGGAACGGGAAGAGGCTGGTAGAATTCCCTTCTGGGTAATTGTTTATCGTTGTTGACTTGAATCGACTGTCTTGTTTTCAGTTCTTCCTGTGTTCTTCTCTTTGTTCCTTTTTCCTCGCTCTGCTCGCAAGCTCTCTTGTGCTACCCTGCGATGTGCCGTCGTCAGCTTGCTGTAATGGTCTACGCACAAAGTAACGAACCGAGGAGTAATGACGCACAATTGATCGAAAGTGGAATATATACAACAAAAGAGCAAGGGTCGTAAAAATTGTCGTCGAAAAAGTGCCGAGGAGGAGAGGGAAATTGAATTACCAGCGACGACGAGTCCGCGGCCAACTGACTCTTCTTTCACTTTGCCCGCGCGGGGGTCTCAGTGGGCAAGTCGTTACGTCTGGTGGTCTAGGGGTTCGGTCGGGACGCGGAACATGCAGCTGCACCGTAGTGGGGGTTTGGTTTGGTTTGGCTTGGAGGGTGGGAAGAAAGAATATCTGGTGGTTGGAAAGCAGTAGGGGGAATCTTTTGGGAGAGAAGGCGAGTGGACGTGAGTGGACAGCAGGGCACACGAGGTAGCATGCGCAGAGTATATCTAACTTAGACGGTAGTACTACAGCAAGCACCACAGCAGTACCAGTCGAGCCAGGGCGGGCGGCCATTATGCAGGCAAGGCGCGCTGCGGGTGGGGCCAGGGGTTGGGGCAAGGCACGCCCAGGGCACCTTCAGGGCAGATCCCAGCAGCGGACCCGCCAGGGGCTAGAGGATTGTGGAGTTTGAGAGTGCTGAGTGCATGTGGTTGTAGCGACGTAGCGTGTACTGTGGGATTACTTCAAGTGTCAATGAGAGCCCTGGGCTGCCAGCAAGACGGGGGTACTTGGCAGCGCACAGTGTCTTCACTTTGATGCTGCTGACTGCGTACAGCAAAGGCAAGGGCTCACTCCCTGCCAATTGCTGCTTCCCCGATCCGCCGAGCTGGGACCCACCAGAGGAAGCGACGATCTCTTGACACAGCGCAGCACAGGTACCAGGGCTTGCCAGTATGCCAGGCTCTGGCTGGGGCACAGGCTGCAGCGCCCAGCAAAGCGCCCAGCGCCCAGCAGACACAGCACTACTAGCAGAAGACAAGACGAACACACTGCCTGCTTGGTCTGCTGGCCCTGAAAACTGGGCGCAACCTTGCAGCGCAGAGCCGCTACACTACGATGGACCACGCTACTCTGGTAGCCTACGATGGTGGCTCTGGTAGCGCCTGAGGCTGGATGGTGCCGCCGCCTCAATTGGACCCCTGGATTTGGGGCCTACCTTTTTGGTGTCGTTTTTGTTTCCTGACTTGCTGTTCCACTTTCGCCTTTCCTCGTCTGGCCTCGTCCTGTCTAATCGTCGTCCGAATTTCCCTGCGATGAGTCGAGCGAGTCTAAGTCTGCACTCGACCTCGTTCTAGACACTGCAGTCTCTCGACTAATTCAAATCAAGGCCCTCGAGCGCACAGCAGCATGTGCGTCAGTGATAACCCATGTATCACCTGCAAAGGCTGCAAGTCGTCGGCCGTTGGTCTAGCGGTCTAGTGGCAGCAGTCGCAGCCGCAGGGTCTGTAAGTAAGTAACCCCAGGACTGTGCAGATACTTGCTTACAGTGGCTTGGGACTACTTGGGGGCCTGCTTGGCCGCTAATACAGAAGCTCAGACTGTTGGCTGAGCGCCACTGCCACTGCCAGATGCCCGTCCACGCCCGCGGCACACATGGAATTGAGAGAAAGCGGTGCTTTGCAGAAGCGAAGGGGCCACAGCGTTGAAATAGTCGGGCTTGGGCTTCAACTGTCGCGGTGGCTTGATGAGGTGCACGCAAACGAGAATTACAGACGTGGTAGCGCCGGAGATTGGCGAAATTGGGTCTACCACAAAAGACAATATCTGATGTGGAACCAGAAATGAAATCAAACGGCAGAACGATCAAACGATCAAAAGATTACCTACCAACAAGCACAACCACCACTACACAGCCATGAAAACGGATCCAGCAAAGCGTTTGTGCTCGGATGCAAAGCCAGTCAGTCCGTCAGGCTGCCAGTTATAGAGGGTACTTGGTATGTATCGATCGAGATGTGGTGGAAGGACATTCTGCAGGTCGTCGGTCCATGACCACCAACACGTCCGTCGAGGCACACAATACCCAATACGCTGACGAGTGCTGCATCGAGCTATACGGTGATAGTCGGCTGTGCGGTTCCTGACACGGGGTCCAAGGTGGGGGACGCGGCAAAGCAGCAACAGGTGCGACAATGGTGCCCAAAACGTGCCTCGCAAACAGTACGAATCGGGCAATCCACCACAGTCAAACCAGGTCACTTACTGTACTGTAGTTCTCGGCGATGGGCAGCATCGCCAAGGGTGGGCTCAGAACTGCGCCGTCGTCTTTCGCGGCTGCAACTCATCGGTTTCGAAGGGCCAACATCGAGAAGCACGTCAGTTCTGTCAGTCTGTATTTCTGCATATCTGCCACTGCAGCCAGTCCTACCCGAATCGCCCTCCGCCTCCTAGGATATGCTGGAACCGCTCCAAGGAATGATTCGTGTCGGTCCTAAGTGTGTGGCAAAACTTGACACCTACCCAACGCAACCCTCTCATGGACCTGAGACGAGGCTGTTTGGCTGTTTAGAATAGCAAGAGAGCGCCTCTCTGCCAAAGCTTTGCTTGCTTGCATTTCTTCGCAACACCCGCTTCAGAGCAGCGGCACGCCAGGAGGAGCATGCTTCAGTTGCAAGTGATATGCCGTCTTATGCTATTTTGCCCCGGTTGCGGGTCCTCCGAAAGTGTCAGAGCTTTGAAGGCTGAGGAATAGAGCCACAATAGCAAGCATCTGTCCAGCGAATGCTGTTTTCTACCGCCTCCTTGTGGATTTGGTTTGATTTGGTTTATACATAGTACATAGTAAGCGCGTGTATGGATATGTCTCACTATCCTCTTCTCTCCACCGCTTTATGATCTATGGACTTGAAGTTTCAAGCGATCCAAGGAGAAGGTCCCCCGCTTGGCGGAGACTGAAGAGTGTCCAAGTATCCGCAGCACGAGTACTTACTACCAAGTAGAAAGAAGAAGAAAAATTATGACGAATGTGTAACCGTATTTTCTGAAGTGACGAATCATCTTTCTTCTTTGGCCCTCTCTCCTTCATTGACTCGTACCGAAGAGAAGAATAGGAAAACAAAGACGAAAAGTTCATTACCTGCATCGGCAGCTCGGTTTGCAAGTCCCAAACAGACGTTGCGTCCGTCCGTCCTCACACATAACGCACCCACGATTGCGTCTTTCCTTCTCAAGCCGAGATCCAGACTCGGCACTTACATAGCCGAAGCGCTCCGCTACTGGGCCATATATGTGCTCGAGGCAGATGCAGAGAGAGAGCGGTGACTCAGGGATCTAAAAAAGTGCCCAGTGCTCAAGAAACAGTGCCGCACAAGCAGAAAAGCAAAAAAGCTGTGTAGTGTTGTACGTTCGTACACTTGCATACTCTAGTGCTCTGACGAAACCTCATGTGTGCTCGCCCCCTGCATAACCCAGCATTTCTATACATCCTTCGCTACAATATTTAGCAGGCAAGCTTGTCTGTACACTACGGTTGCTTTCGGCTGGTAATTGCCCATCAACGTAGCATTAACAGCCAACAAAACAAAACCTCAATCTCCATGTTGTGTTGTGCCATGAATTGCCCGGCCGATGACCTTACCGTGGGCGCATGCATTATTACGACTCTGGGATGTTGCCTGTCAACCTTTATTCCCAGGGCTCGAAAGCTCTCGCTTGTTTGTTTGTTTCTTTCTTCCTTGACGATACATAGATGGCGACTGCACTGTAACCGCCACCAAGCTCAACTACATAACAGTCAATAAAGTATTGCCCGGAATGTATTCTTTCCGTGTCCCCTTCACTTTTAAACGGTAAGGGACAGCAGAGCAGCATCGACGCTTTCTAGGCAGCACGATGAGCACCTCAAACCTTGGGGCACATGGAAAGCAAGCAGTCATAAAACAAAATGGAACTGAAAGCACCTTGTACTGTGCTGGAGGCATTCAACGGGCGGCCTGAGCTTGGAAGAATTGTAATTGCAGTCATTCGACCCTCCCGAGTAGCAGAGCAATCCTTGCCAATCAGCGCAGCCTTTAAAAAGTTCAATCACGGAACAACCCAAAGACTTATCACTGAAATCAAATCAATATCTCTCTGCGCATACCATTTGATTTCCGAAAGAGTGTTCCAGTTCCACCTTAGCGTATGAACATGATCGTTCGTTGAGGCAGCATCAAAAGTCGCCAAAAAGACGTTTTGGCTAATTTAGTGCGAAAGAATGCGTGCGCATAGCAAAGCTTCTCATTAACAATGGGATTGAGAATGATGGGTACCCGACATCATCTTGGCTCCATCTATTTCTCAGCCTGCCATTTTGGCCTTGTCCATGGCATGCCGAAAAAGGTTGACTCAGCCTCGTGCATCAGTTCCTCATCCCTTAGCCTCCCCGCGAGGACCGCTTAGCTCCTCGGTCAGGTCAGTTCTCTTGCGGTGTGCCTGAGCGCAAGCCTCGTTGTGAAGCTACTGCACAGCATTGGCGACCACGCGATGGATTGCCTATTCCACAGTGCTTCTATACATTCCATGACTTTGTAAACTTGTTATCTCTTTCATCACCTTGCTGTTCTCCTCGTCTTCCGGTGTTAGCGCTTGTTATGAGGTTCGAAGCAGCATAAGTCCAGGAAGCAAGTACAAGCAGTAGCCACTATATCAGAATCTTGGTCGCCACCTCCTTGAAACAGAATGTAGTTCTTCTTGATCACTGTTTCTTTGTCCTCCCTTTTCGACGTTCATGTCTTTCCTGTCGTGCTCGGGCTCTCTCCTATCTGCAGAGCATATGTGTGTGAGCAAGAGGGTGTATGCGGGCTTATCCTGGCACTCGGGCCACGGGAAGAAGAACATTAAACCCAGCTAATATATGAATTAGTATAGCCTGATCAACCCATAATCATATCAAGCAGACGAATGATATTGACTGACTAGTTTAGCAGACAATTGCGCGCAGGGTCCTTCCGTGTTTAGCTTTCAAGGCTTTCCCCAGCGCCCTGTCATCAGTCTACTATCAACCACAACCATTCCCCAAGTATGATACGTGTTACCGATCGTGCCCAGGTACTAACGTAGCCTTTAAAAAAAAATTACAAAAAAAGGTCCCAGTGCGTCCATTAATACACTTCTATTATACGAGGGTTCGCAAGCCTCAAAGTCCACTTTTAAACACCGCCCTGCAGCCCTGATGAAATACCAATACGTGTGGTGGTTCGTACAATCAGTGTGCAGGCCATCCGTCCTGGGGAAAGAAGTCTCTCAATCTTTCCCCACAAGCCCGAAAAGGTGCGCGTCATACCACGTTAGGACATGCCATGCGAGAACCCACTCCAATCCAATCCACCTGACCAGAGTGATAGCAGAAAATCATTCAGTCATATAGCCCTTCCTTGCTAAGAGGATGATGATCGTCCCATTGTTTAATGGCTCAGGCGTGTCATAGTTGATGTTAAGCGTCAGGTGCCGTGTATCGTTGTTTAGTAGATTCTCGATTCGCCCAATGTTGTGGATTCATGTCGATGTTCAGCAACGCGTACTATGGTACGTATCAACCTCGACTATCGAGTTTTGTTCTCCTTTGCATCTCGATCTGATGATAACTCAATTTTGCTGCGGAGCCTGGCTTCGTGTTCAAGAAGCAAGTAAGTCTAGAACTTACACACATCCCTTATGTCACTGCTTGGTTTGCTTCTATCGTCTTCTTGTCCAAATTTGCAGCGTGCGTATCATCGCTTACCAGCTTCGGAGAAGAGTCTAGGCCTACGGTCGAAGTATAAGGTTGCAGCGAGCTTGTTTACACAGTTGATGTTCCACTGTCCATACTTACTTCAGCTCTACGAACGAATGAATTTTTTTTGTCCTGCGCTTTTCCAGCAGCCCAGGGGTAAAAAGGTTTGAGAGCGTGTGCCCAGGAAGTTAATCTCAGCCAAGCTTCGTATCAACGTGTATTGGTTGCGTTGTATTGAACAGCAGCACATTCTTCTTACATAACCTACCAAGTCCCGCCCGAATCGGATGGGGCAATGATAACAGGAAAAGTGGAAGCGAACATTCAGCCTTGGAATCCAATGATGACTTGTAACGGAAAAGCGCTCAACAGAAGCTGAGTGGATGGCAACTCCGGATCCTCCAGGACGTTTCGTCGGCCTTCGTTAGCGCACCACCACATGTGTAACGCGGACCCGCCCCAAGGAGGATGGATGGGATGTGCGTTAAGCAAGTGACAACTGTCGCGCTCCTTTACAAAACTTTGTCGTTCGAAATGTCATTCTGTTAGTTCCACACCCGGATGGGATGACTTAGAGGCATGGGAACGGGAGGCAACAAGCGCGCCTGAACGCGCGAACGAGCGCATCAATCATCAGCCCCTTTCGGACGCTGCTGCGCTAGTATGTGAGGTGCAAGTGCAGCCGCATAACGCATACGCAAAACGCTCGCTCTATGGCACAGTTCCAACACCACATTGAGGCCTTGCCTACGCGAAGTGTGTACTTCGCATCCTTTTTGCCCTTCGTCATCTTTCTGAAATTATTCAGAGGTGAGCTTCGGTTGCTATACTTAACCGCATTTCTCGCACCTTCTACAGTGTTCGTTGCATGTTTCCCGCCTACGTAGTACTAAATCGTGCATATGACAGGTGTACTGGGCTCATTGACTGATCCGCAACCTGTTGAAAAGAGTAACGAGATGATGACACAATTCCAAACAAATCAACCCGGGGGGCCGGGGGTGGAACGAACATCGCCAAATACGCACGCGAGGTTAAGCGGGTTGGCCTTCAAATTTCGCCACATTTCATGTCTTGTTTTCATCTCTGGACACAAGCCCCAAAACCTAGCATCAATCACACAGGTAGATAATCACACAGGTAGATAATCACACAGGTAGATAATCACACAGGTAGATAAGCACACAGGTAGATAAGCACACAGTGCTGTTTCTCTGTTGACCGGAAAGCTGGTTGAGAAACCAGCGCAATGCTCGCTCGAGTACGAATTCACGGGACCGAGAACGAGAGGGAGGCTAAAAGGAGATATGGGTTGGTGGCGCCTCTCTTTTCTGCCCACGTACAAGTAGATTCTAGGAGTCTCGGGCCCGTGAAGCCGGGTCTGAGCGGAAAAGCTTCGAGGTTCACCGGTCGAGCGACCTGTCTGTTGCGTCTTTGGGTCAGTAAGGGACCCGAACGTGCTGTCCTCTACACGCCTTCGGCTGTCAACCTTGTCCGACGTACTGTACGAGAATGCACCGCAAGCTCGCGGAGGGTGGGTGTCTCAATGGCAATGAGGCTGCCTTGAAGGAGTCGGAAGGAGTGCGAAGGAAGACAGCGTCAGCTGTGTAAATAAGTAACTTGCCGCTGACCGCCCTCAGCCTTGCAAAAGCCCAGGCTGCCGTTGGGCATTCGGAGCTGCGACAGCCGAGATAAACCCCAGTAGATCTTGGCTATTGATCACTCGAATCGGATAGTTTATTTTTCCCTTTTACAAGCAATCAGTTTTCCTACTATCTCTGTACCATCTGTGTAGCATTGTCAATTGTCAATGTGAGATGTCAGTCTGACGATTACTGTAGATACATCAAATATCCAAATTGCAGCACGCAAAGTATCTAGGTACGTACTCGTATAGCCTTGCAGCGTCACAGCGTTGCACCGAAACTTCCACTCCCGAGGCACTGTTTGGAAGTACTGTACAGTAAGCAGACAGCTTGGGAGAGCAAGGAACCGAATATTCGTTAACCAGCAAAATAACAACACCAGTACACGAGCAAGCACAGCATTCTGGGAACGCACAGACTTGAGCTACTGCACACACGGCAGTACCTGCAGTACCAACAAGAAGCTACTGTAAAGAGCATTGAAGGGCCCGTGATCACAGTGTCAGAAGACACAGAAAGAGGCGCAAAAAGCTACCAGGGCTGTACAGTCTTTTGTTCTGAATTAACACGGTCCAAGGTACATGGCTGTCTAACACTGTCTGGAGCACACGTGATCTTGGCGAAAGGACGCGATTTTGCAGCTGCATCCCTGCTCCCACGTCCTGGAGGGTGCCCGTCCCCTGTCTGTGGGCCCAAACCTTGAAACCGCGGGCCACAACAAGCGGGAAAGAGCGATGTTCGATACGTTCTCATGTTGATGATGCCTTTTGATAGCTCAAGAGCGGGCAGCATTTTCCTTTCGCCTTTTCGCTGGCAACGTTGTCAGCTTCGTCATCACCAGCAATAAAATCTACAACAGTTGGCAATGGCGTCACAGCCACAGCTTCCAGCTCCAGCTGCTCGAGGTCCAGGTCCACATCTCGACGGAGCCTTCAGCTCAATACTCTCGCCTGCATTCTGCCCAGCTCCACGACACGTCCACCGGTCAAGGCGCTGATTTGCTGCCATAGTGTACTGCGTTGCATGCATGTTGCAGTCTGCATTCTGCTACGTACTCAAGTATGCTTGACAGCATGTACTTTTGTGAGTGCGATGATGTTCCAGCGGAAGTGATTTCCTATGCTGATGCGTTGGTACAACACCCTGAGCAGCTTTCATCGTACTCATTCGCATGTGCTTGTTATGCCATGCGACACACACAGCACAGCTCACTCTCAGTCGCCTCTCGAATCCACCTCCCACCACGCATCTCTGCGTAACCTGGCGCGGAGGGCACCCTCGACCGACCCATCCACGACTCGAATGGGTCCAATCACCGCCCTGCCGAGCCCAATTGACCCTGCAAATCCAATTTTTCTGGCACTGCCAGGTGGGCCGGCGAGAGGCATCTGGATCTCTTCAGCCGGATCCCACCTCGGTCGATGGCCCCTCTCTCGACTTGTCATTGCTTCTTCTATTCTTGTTGGTTTGCAATCTCTTGTGCGCTTCTTTTGCCTGGAAGCGAAACGAAACACACGGAGCAGAGAAGGCAAGTATCAACCAGGTCCACAACGTATCCTCAACTATGCACTGATGACATCTTGGTTTTTCCCCTTCCTGGGCGCTGGCGCCTCGTTCGCAAAGACACGTTCTCTCTGGGTTTTCTTAACCTCTTTTAGCCTTTTGGTTATCATCCGCACGGAGCAGCAGTCCGCCTGCAGCCAAACGGCAGATATGTTCAAGATAACCTCCCTTCAACGGTTGTCTTTCGATCATCCCATCTCCACCCCTTATAGCGGG
Source organism: Coniella lustricola (assembly GCA_003019895.1). NCBI lineage: Eukaryota > Fungi > Ascomycota > Sordariomycetes > Diaporthales > Schizoparmaceae > Coniella > Coniella lustricola. The sequence goes on along the minus strand of KZ678462.1, from coordinate 67,971 downwards.
CCTTTCTTGGGATCAGGGGACGAGACCGCCGGCGGGGAGGCCGGGGGGTAATATCCGTGGCCACAAGCTTGCCTCCCCTTGCAGTCCCCTTGGTGTCAAGGCTAAAATGGCACATGGTTCATTCAGCCACTTGCCTGCTCACAGCATATTTGCGAACGCCCATCACAAATAGAGCGCACTCGGCTATTCCGGTGCGACAGTGTCCCGTTGTCCGAATGCTATGCAATGTGCTGTCCGAAGGATGCCATGTCCTCTGTCAATCGAGGAAAGCAGAAAGCTTACAAGCATTGAATGCAACCAAGATGCAACACCTTGGTGGCCTCTGGAGGTCATTCGCAGCGCTCTGCATCTTGATGGAGGACTAGCCATCTAGAATATGCTGCGGAAAGATAGCATGCTGCTCTACTTTCAGTAGTTTGAACAGAGTAACAATGACGGGTCCAATCCTGGCCTGTTGCGGATGTTGCCGTCCATTTGGGGGCTTCTTGCAGCCGGTTTTGGCATGGCATTGTTGAAGAGAGAATGCCACGCAAGCAACAACTTTTCCTTGTTCGTCCTCTCTTCGACTGCGTCTAGATACAGAGCAGAACACAGCGGCCATCTGACAGCTGCTGCAAGCCTACCAAGATCCCACTGATCTGGTAGCGGATCTCGCCAAAAATATGCTTGCCCTCATGAGCAACGCCACAACGTGGACCTGTGTTGTCTTGCATGAAAATTCGCACCTTCATATTACATTGACGATGCAGCAAAGTCTACATTGAGCTAGAACTGATGTTGCTACAATAGCCTGTGGCAGCTTTTACAAGACCAAGGACACGGAAAATCCCGCTTCAGCCTCGTCGAGGTCACCTCTGCCACTTTTAGCGTACATACGCGTCTGATGGTTGCCAATACGTACTCCATACTCGGTACACGAACTCATCAGGGTACATCCCAGCATACACCGTTTGGGCTCGGACGGCGAGCTCGGGACATAGCACCATCAGCTACATAGCACGACCTCTTCATCTCGTGACAACTTGTCGCAGCATGAGCTCCAGGATGGGCTCTCGCAGGATGAGTTTTTCACTCTTTTCCCTTTCGACTGTTTCCTCTTGCACCGGTTGGCTTACTCCGTATCTTCGCCCCGCTGTGCCTCATTGGGGAGTCAATATTGATAAATGCGTCCGACGAATCAAGGGCGTGGAAACGTGATATGGTACGCAATCCGCCAAGGACATCGGATCTGCTGCCGCGTATAATATATCGCGCACAAATATTTATATGGTACATACTATTACTTGCCTGCAGATAGTCGTGCAGTGGGTCTACAGTAGGCGCCAACAGAGCTTCTCACAACTATGCCTGACATTGTCTGCTTGTGCGAACAAACCATCGACGTGCCAGCAGCTTAGCCGCTACACAAATGACAAGTTGAGCTGGATCGGATATACGATACAACCAGCCAAGCGGTGCGTAGGCTCGATAAATTCAAGCAATGAGCCAGTGTTTTCGGGATGTGACACCGAAATGTGTCTCTTTCACTCGTCTCACTTGTCTGTTTCCTCACTCTCTTCACCGGTCATGTTCACCGATCAGTCTATTAGATGCGTCCAAGTTTGAGAACAACATCAGTATCGTGTCCAGCTTTCGTAAGCGTCCTTGAACCAGGTAGCGCAGCTGTGTGGGGCGGCATTCGAGACTTGCAGCCACGAGCGGCGCCAGTACGAAGAGACAAGGCAACTCTTTTCCCCTAACTCTAAGACATCAACTATGTGGCGAGACTGGAGCGTTGCGTCCCTGCGGCCAATCGGCGACAGAACCGTGCACCATCTAATGGCGTCCACTATAGAGGACGTAGTGGTGGTTGTTGAAATTCACACAATTACTTACATAAACTGGACTCACGAGTATTAAGGCATCGCTGCTAGGGAAGTCTCTGGACAGATACTTGGCCGTCACTGGGCTCAACGGACCTAGTAGATCGATTGAGAGCTGAACGAATCAAGTACAAGTAATTGGAAACTTAGTACCGGGAATGGAAGTGCATCATAATGCTCTTTCCCCCTCAAATGCCAATATTCCAGCTTGTTTGTGTTCCTTTTTCAGCCTTGAGGATGCCGACACATCCAATAGCTCGTCGCGGACTGCGAAGTTGTAGACAGACCAGACTTGGCAAGACGCGTAGTTCTTGTGTCCAGACTTTGTGTGACTATTGGTCGTCGTGGGTTCCTCGTCGTCTTTTTTACTGGCCCATAGCGAGTACTTGCTGACGCCAATTCTCAGCCAATGTGACCAGGCACGATATCTACTTTGGTCTGTGTCGCGATGCATAGGGCGTACATATTGGCATGCACGCGAATCTGGGATCAAGGCTTCTTCCGCTTTGTCACAAGGGCTTGAACCTCAAGCAGACTAAGATTGCGTCGCAATTCTCAGAGCCAAGAGCAAGTACCGGCAGCGACCCTACGCGGCCGACAACCTCTATATTGGGTGACTACTGCATAGTCTCTGGTTGGTCTGCGAATCACGAGCCAAGCAGAAAAGTAGGGCAGTGAGCAATGACAACGAAACACTCGCGATACCTCTTGTTGACCAAGAATGAGCCAGGACCTTTGCAGTGCATAATTCGGTGCACGACCCTGACCTGGCCAGGTGCTATCACGACAGTGTCAAATTGCTCTATGTTGGCATTGTTGGCACTATGCACATTCAAACGACATGTCGAGCGTTCATGGGGGCTGCGGAAGAGAGGATTGCTGCTTCAAAGCAACAGCACAAAAAATGGAAGCAGCAAAAACGCCATTCCACGTCAGCGCGCCTCCTGCGGCCAGCCACTCGAGCCCAGTTTCCCTCATCTTGCTCACGCAGCTTAAGCAGTCCTGGTCCTTTGTGGTAACATACGTTCTAACAGCAAGCTCTTGTATTCCACTCAATCATTCCTGTCCAAGGTTGGTTGTCGGCGTTCTGCGTGCGGCTGTGGCTCTCGCAGGAGAGGAGAATGCAAGAGGAGCTTTACTCAACCACGCCACGTACACAACTTGCTTTTTCCCCAGTCACTCATCATTTTCAGTCTCGCGTATTTCGGGCCTTAGAGTCATGTATGGGCGGGATACTCTAACATACGGTACGCAGTACAGCAGAATGAGATTGCCCTTTCAACCGCCGACTGGTTTGTAACTTGTGGCTTGCGGTAGTACGAGGGACGCTAGGTACGGTTCTAGCCGTATGTAGATGTAGATGGAGGAGAGGTTTACATTTTGTACATGTTTCTTTAGACGAATCTCGAATCGGATGCTAGTAGGACCTTGTAACATGTTGACTGCCACTAGCTCAGTCATCAGTACTCATGACCAAATGTGTCTGCCTCTCTGTCCCATTCTCTGCGATTCCGCTTTTGAAAATCTACACGCTGTCCTCAAGGCATGGTTATACGAGGCAATGCGAAAAGGAAAGGGATCTGCTGGTGCGCCAGCTGATGATTGATACATGCCTTAGTTGGTACTTCCGGGCTTAACTTCAAAAGTAATAAGTATAATCTGGATAGGGACTAGTCTGGATTGAGTTGCTTGAGTTTTCCTTTTTTGGGAAAGGGTGCTGCTTCTTTTACGAGAGGGGCACTACTGTTAACGTTATGCCTATTGAGTATAGAACTACTGGGTTGTAGGTGATGAGCCGAGTAGGAGCACCATTGCAGAAGACTACAAGATTCATGATCAGACTGATATATGTTAAGTATCACGATGGAGGCTATAATGTACAATTGTCCTCCTCTGTTATCGATCACAAATACAAGAAAGACGCAGCCATGAACATTGCAAGCCTCTTGCACACACAACCACAAATAGGCGCCAGCAAAACACGAAAAGGTCAAAGACGGTTGGTTGGATGAGAATAAAAGGGGGAAAAGAAGAAACTCGGTTTTCCCTTGCGAGATATGTGGGATGTGGCCATCCCCGTGAGTTGCACCTTCCCCATGGGGATTTTTCATGGGGTAGTCAAGAAAGTGATGACATCCAGCCTCACAATACCGAGATCGGAGTGCGTGATAGCTATTCACATCTTGAAGCCTATTTCGGGCCTATAACAAGACTGTGTGGTCGAGGTTCTCGAGCCCATGGGCACCGGAATTGGGTACATGAGCTGTGATAGTGCCTCGGAAGGTTTTGGGGTGGGTTTAGTTCCCGAATTTGTTGGGATTTGCGAATGCCGCGCGCTCATGTGTGCATGTCCAGATACTGGTTATGATGCTCTGCTTGGATATGGAGGACCTCGGGGCTGATTACCGGGACATTGATCGGAAAACATCCGCTATGACATGTATTTTTACACGATGATCATGAAAGATCCAGTGTTTCTCACCGACCGAGAGTGTGTGATAATTATTGCCCGGTCAACACCGCGTGATATTCGGGAAGAGTGTTTACGACGGTCTTGACAAAAGGAATGTGGAAAGTCTTGAGTGCAATATATGGGAAAATCCACAGGTTTATCCGAAATGGCGGGTAAATAGTTGCGGAAACACGCAGCAAAACTGACAAGACAATCTCGAGTGAAGACGAGCAAGGCCGAGACAAGAGTATGGTCGCTACTTATCTGAAAGACCAAGAATACTCATGTCAAGACTCAGATGTTGAACTTCTCTAGCCGGAGGTTACTAATGACAGACAATAAATGGCTATTGCTATTCTTGAAAGTTCGAGTGAAACAAATGTTGTTTTGGGTATTAGCACCACTTGAGTCTAATACAATCACACCATTTGATTTGCTACGAGTTGATTGCTTGAGCGTGTAACATCTTGGTTCTTAAATCTCCTTCACAGTCGGTTTTGGTTTTCCTTTCAGAGAGAACATGTTCCAACAGCATGGCGTGCTACTTCAAACATTTGCGAAGCAACACAGCGCCAGACTTTCTACTCCCACAAGTATCGATCAGCACGAAGTCCTTCTTGGATATATCCTGCTCTATGTAGTAGTGGTGGAAGCACTGCATTGCAACATCGCTAACGCAAGTGGCTAGTGTTGAATTGACTCTTACAATAACAACAGAGACAGACGTCTCATAAGATTGCATAAGGAGTATTCCAAAGCCTGATAAGATATTTCACAAAGCATATCGCAGAATCTCAATTATGATGAGTCTCTTCATAACGATCGGCAAAAGCGTCTTGGCTTTGTAGATGTCAAGTCCATTACAATAGATTTGTTAAGAGTCGGTTGATGCCGTATGCGATGTTCAGCGATCCTCGGATCATACATATGCAATTCTTATAGATTCCATATATTGAACAATCAGCAGTCTACACTGTAGTCCGCCTCCCATCATTCTCTAGTCCAACATCCTTAGTAGAACCAGGAACTCCGTCATACTCTATAGTGAAGTACTATACTTCATTATCACAAACACGAAGCTGGATTTCTCGGCTATCAGACTTGGGATATCATGAATAGTAAGTCCTTGATTCATTATGCCTTTGTGGCATACACTCCATAAGCCTGCCACTGATGTACCGTTGTGAAAAAGGAGCAGGAGTATTTGCATGCCTGGTTTGAAAGCAGAGACGATGGAGAATGTCATGTCTGCTCCGAAGAATTGTTGGCCCGATGATGAGGAAACCATATATAATCTCACAATAGCGATACTCTGACCAGGGAATCCACTCAACGCCATTGCCGACACTAAGAAATGGAAGTACACAGCACAAAAACGCACGAGGGACGAGACACTTGCACAAACAAAAAGTCAAAACAAATTTACGCTTTCTTGGTCTATCCAGTTGCACTCAACCCTGGTCTACATGTTATGGCTCCCATGAAAATGCAAACCGATGACACCGTTCCGTATTGGGATCTCAAAGAGAAAAAGCCCACCCTCGTCTTTCTAGTACAGTACAAAGCTCATCAACAGCAAACACGAAATAACACAAACGTGAACGTTTTAAACACATAGGAAAACATCCACCACAGTACAAGTCAGGTCTGAACGGGCAATGCGCGCTACAAAACGACCTGCCCGCGATCCGCCCTAAATATACCGCATTCTCCTGGCCAATATGACACAAGTGACAGAGAAGGCAATGAGTATGCCAACAATGACAAAGAACGGCACAAGCGAGCCACTCTTACTGAACGGAACCGCAACGTTCATGCCAAAAAGACCAGTGACAACGTTCAGAGGCACAATGATGGACGCAAGGAATGTAATCTTGCTAAGAACGTTGTTCGCTCGCGTGCCTTGAGTGATGCTGTCAATCGAAAGTTGGGCAAGATAATTGCTGTGTGCTCGTGACAACATTCGCTCAAGATGCCCTAGGGTGTTCATCATGGTGACAACGTGATCCTGAATGTCACCGAGGTACAATCCGACTTCCATGCGAGGCGTAACCTGGTAATTTTCGTTGCAGCGCTTGGTGAAACCTTTCAAAACATCCGCTTTTCCGCCGAGAAGACGCATGAGCCCCATGATATTCTTGCGAATATGTCCAAGCTTGGGCAGGAACGGGTAATGCTCCTCATTGTCTGGTCGTGCTCGATACACGTCATCGTCAAGAGCCTCTGCAGCATTCTGACACTCAATGATTGCAGGGCCAAAGTTATCAATAATGTTATCACTAATCCCAAGACTGTCAGTGCCCCCGAGCATACAAGATAACAGGATTGGATTACGAACATGATGGCATAACAGATCCAGTCTGAACTGAGATCAACATAGTCCTTGAGAGAGGAGATTCTCTCGCGAACCATAGATGCAACCGGGTTGAGATTGTGACTGAAAGTGACCATTCCCTGACGGAAGACAATGACAAACATATTGAACGGTTCGAATTCTCGCTCGCCATCTTCGTCTAAAACGGCCGTATAGGATCGAAAGATGGCAAAGTAATAGGACCTGAAGAGCTCGATCTTCTCGCGCGCTTCTTGCGTGATAATATCTTCGACGGTGAGAGGATGGACCCCGAAAGCTTTGCAAATTCCTCGTACTTCTTCCTCGAGTGGACAATTGATGTTGAGCCACCAAACATGTTCTGCATCATCTTCCGGAGGCGTAAACAATGATTGGATGTCTTCACCGGGGAAGATCAGGCCACCGAGTTCCTTCGCGTGAATGGTCTGATCAAGGCTTGTGGAGAAGAACTGAAAGCGATTTGCATTCATCAGTTCAGGTGCAACGCCGCCAGTCGCCTTCGGTGGTGGTGGCTCGGCCTTTTCATCGTGAGTAGGAGTCCGAGTTGGCACATCGAGAATGTCGCCATCGGCAGTTGCCATTTGTACACGGCTCATGTCCGTGGCCTGCTGGTGCAAATTCGGGAACTCCTTGACGTCCATGGACCGCTTGCGCTCTTCTTCGCGGTCCTTTTGCAGCTGAATGAGGTCTTCCAAGTCCTCATAGTCGATGTAGCCAGATGTGCCAGCTCGTGTTTCCTGAGGGAAACAGACGTCGTCCTCTGCCGCGGATCGGTTCGACCGGATGCTTGCTGCCTCGCTTTCTCGTGCTGTGCGCGACTTGCTGCGGTGGCTCAGACGGCTGGTTATCGACATGGTCCGCTGAAGATCCATTTCCGGGCGAGCATCTGCCGAAAAGGAGAGGGCAGGCAGTCGGCGTGCCATGGCGAAAGCCTTCACCGAGTTGGGCGGAGAAGGCGAGCTGCCGCGGGAGTCACCGGCCGTGTCGACAGTGCCTCGTCGCTGGCGGCGGGCAACAGGAGAGATATCGCCGGCCTCATCATCCACAACAGCCTCCTCAAAATCAAGAATGCGTACATTGGCATAATTCTGGGCAGCACGAGGCCCATCCGAGTTGTGACGGTGTCGCTCGCCCATCTGGGAGTCGATGGTACCGCGGCGGGGTCGTTCGCTAGACTGGACCTGGACCGGTGGTGGACGATGGTCGTCGAGCTCAGGTACGGGGGTGGAGTAGCCCGACGAGATTGTGGTCTCTTCGTGATCAGACATCTTGTCGGCCGTGATCCTTCTCGCGTCTGAACGTTGCTTAAGTCGGCTGAATGCGAGCAAATTCGGTTCCTTATTCTCGCTTGATCGTTTTTTCTCTGAAAATTCAAATTTGTAGTTTTTGTTTTGTTTTGGATATCACGCCCGGTCCAGGCAGACCAGAAACCAGAATTCAAGGGTGAATTCCCATCCTCATTCAAAGATCAACAACAAAGTAGATCTGAGCGGACGGCAGTGGCGGGCAGTCTGCCGCCCGCGTCGAGAATCGTCAGACTATAATTGAAGCCAGGTCGGAGGGAGTGCTCTTAAATGCCACGACTGGGGCTGGAAAGCTGTTCGGTATCGCGGTGACGAGCACGGCGACAAATCGTGGTTGGAGTTCAGAAATCGAGTGTTCCCGAGCTCAAATTAAGGAGGTTTCTTGTTCACTCCAATGAAGGCCCAAAAGTCAGGGCTGTGGAGTGAACAAATGAAAGGAGAACGAGAGAAAGCGAGTTTAGCCAACTTGAAGGACTCTGCGAGACCGCAGGAAGGAACTATGGTGAACAGTGGTTTACGAGAAGGTGGAGAGGGCGTAGATCTCGACGCTTTTTGTACCCAAAGGTGAGTTCGTATCGGCGACGGTAGGAGGATTCGGTATGGACGAAGTGATATGGTTTGCGTTTGGAGGGACGGTCAGGTGCGATCCAGAGGTGTTTTCTTTGGGGGGGGGGCTTTCTGAGAGGGTGGCACCGGGACTCTCAACTCCTGAATATGGCCAAGCCACGGATGGGATGACGTCGCTGTTCGGCCGATGCACAGCAGTATGCCAGGTCGTGCAGAAAGGAAGGAGAGCTGGCAGTATGTTGTTTCGATCGGAGAGTCTTGTCGCCAACACAGCACACTTAGTTGTGTTTCGAGGAGTAGGTGTTGGGCTGGTTGGGGCGGGTGGACCGAAGGTTTGCAAAGTGGTAGAAGATCGGGTTTTGAGTGGCAGTTTGGTACGAGTTAAATTGACGGGTTGGGCCTACCGTCCATGACGCCCCACCACCAAGCCAAAATTTCCTTCCCCGGCTATCCCACCCAGGCGCTGCCGCCGCTAGCCGTCTTGAGAGAAAATCCCTCTTTGTCGAGCCACACAAGCTGGAACAATTGAGTAATTGTGTCAGCCGCAGACACTGTCTGGGCGTGGTGATAGCTGCCCAGGTGCTGATGGGATGCGTCGATAGTCGTCTATTGGCAAGCAAAGTGAGCAAAGCGGTATTGGTGTCCAGCGCATTGATTCTGGGCTGCTCAGAAAATTGTGCCTCCATACCTCGCTGGGGCTCCTCTTGTTTTCCCCACACTGCGTTCGTCTAGTCAATCTTCAACCAGCAGCAGTTCGTCTGCAAGGGTGTCTTGCCTTCTACAGGCGCCCAAAGGTGCCCTGACTTCCACTCAGCCGCGGGAACAGGGATTGCTCAGTATACATTTCCGCTACAGGAGGTTGAGGGTCCCATTGAGCCGGACACCTGGGTACATTTCGACAAGTAGGCTTGGATGCTTACTGACACATCTCATAAATCGATCGGCGACGGACAACCTGCCAAACATTCAATCTTTACATGCCTTGGACCTAATACCAAGCTGATCTGATCCACAGCCTTGTCGTCGATAAGCCAAACGCTTGATTGTTCCATCACTATAGCTCACTATGGCGGAGGAATTGCTGGACCAGGTCCGCATCGTTGCAGAAGGACAGATTGTACGTGTCGAGACCTGCTGTCACATGCTGCCACGATGCAACCTGAATTAACAGACTTCGGTTGCAGGACTTTGAGGGGCAGAAGCTCGTGGAGACGCTATCGACAGCTTTATTATCCATTGTTGGTGTAAGTTCAGGAGAGAGATAGGTGACTGCACAGACTATCAATCGCTGACTGTTGGTGCACGCAGGCAATTTCTTTCATCGTCGGTTACTTTCTGCAAGATATCAAACTCGCCGTCTTCATTGCGCTTGGAGGCACCGCCCTCACCTTCCTCGTCGTTGTCCCACCGTGGCCCTTCTATAACAAACACCCTCTCCAGTGGCTGCCTGTCGGTGGTGGCGCGCCCGGCGTTTCCATTCCACAGAATCTGGTCATAGACGAGAAAATGGCAATACAATAAGTGCCTGGAGCAGAGGAGAAGCTCCTTTGGGTGTGGTCAGCACGGAAAGAAGACGAACCAGTCAGCCTCTGCAGGTTATATCTCAATGAGGAGCACGATGCTCATGTAATAAACTTCAAATCACAGGCAGTATGAAGTTGTGAGCGTGACTGATGGAGAAGATTCGGAATGCTTCTTAAAAGCGTTCTCCTGGTATTGTGCTTTGTAAAGTCTAGGCATATCATCGTTTTGCGCCATGGTCATTCCTATTCCTGCGCAAATAATAACTCATTGATTCTTCCTCCACCCCGACCACGCCGTAACAAATGTCTATCGGCCATATTTCTGGAACTCCCAATCTCGATTATCAAGGGGACAGACTTGGCGTGTCTTAAGCCAGCGAGAGATGCAGTGGAAATGGAAGGCGTGCTGTATCCCGATAGCTTGCAGTCAGCACGAGTCGTTCACTGACAAATAACTAGAGGGCTCAACTCACATTGCAGATACCCCAAGCGACAGTACACTCCTCGCTGGTAGCGGAGGCTTGATTCGCTTGACACTCGATGCCTGTGTTTTATTGAATGTGGTCAGAAACACCACAAGTTATTGCGCAGAATGCCCGTAACACTGGGAGATCAGGAAGCGTACACAGATCCATTATGTGGTTGCGGCAAATGGCACAGTTGTCGACAACAATATCCCAGGCCCAGAGGGCCACGGCGTTCCACTGTGATTTTGTCTTTAGAACTTATGTTCTCTTCTGCCGCTCTGGTTTGTATCTTGCAACAGCCTCACCTTCTTGACTTCGAACCGCTTCTTGCCTTCGGCATCACCGCCCTTCTTCTTGGCCACTGGGGGCGCATCAGTCATATCGACGTCAGCCATGGCTGTCGTGGGAGGTGGAGGATGGGAGTTTCGTTCTGAGGCTGGAATGTCCGGTGAGAATCGCGAGGACGTGGGTCGTTCCGAAAGAAGAGCGTGTTTGTAGTCTGCGCATTCAAGTTAGAAAGTTGAGCTGCGGACAATTCATGGATGGATATAGCCTAGGGTTTAAAGAGATGGGGGGTAACAATGACGGCTACTGGGGGAGGTATGGTCAGAGCTGCTCTTACCGCTGCACTCCGCCGTACAGCAGGAGAGGGTATCAAAGGAAGAACAAGCCAAACGTCTCCCTTGTGCTAGGTTTCAGAGAATTAAACAGCTTCGACAGGCTTCTTTACAGGCTCAAACTTAGCGTTGTCGATGGACTGATGCTATTGTACGGAGTAGGCTGCTGCTGTATACCGCCACCCCGCCTTCGCGGCTGGCAGGCGCGCATTCTCGCATACAGTGTTTTGGGCACTGATTAGCTGCCTGCGAGCCTACTCAGGATTCACAATCTCGACCAGCATCGAGATCGAACCTTTACAGCCGTGCATCTATGACTCTCTGTCGCCATTATCTAACAAACCTGCTTATGCCACAATTCAACTGCTCGAAATGGTGTCGCTACAGCTTTACAGACATGCACCGCTAGCGAGCTAACTGTCCATCAAGGTTCCTCACAGTAATGCCTTGTGACCAGATTGCACTGTGACTTACCTTACTCAGCTCTGCTCATCAGCTGACCTGCTATGCGGCATGTGAAGGCAAAAGTACATAGTCACGCCCTCCAGCTGGTTATGCATTCTAAACAGCTTATCTGTCGAGTCGGTACATGAAATTGGACGGTGCTGCGCTGAGGCTCTGAAGTACTTACGGATATGCGGTCCTGTTGATATATCCAAGCTTCTCATTGGTCACGATCATCCTATGCTATCCGCAACCCTCCGTTGCTTTACCCTGTTTTGTAGCCCGACTTTGGATCATTGTCTAATTCATATTCCTAGTTTTAGCATAATTGTTGTTCCCAAAGTTCCTCATTGCCGATGTGGGCTTCTTTCTGCATAATGCATGGGAACTGGGTCGTCCCCCCATATATCAAGAGATAAATGCTAAAGGAGGGGTAAGTTTTCAGCCCACTGCACGAATCAGTCATGGACCTGGGCCTGGCTTATTCGTGGCCCCCTCTCTTGACCTTCCGCAGCCTTGTTGTCATTACATTTTCTCCAGCTGTTCGCTGTTCACAGGCGCCTCATCTAAGGCACGACCCAGGAAAGCGCTATTTAAACGCCCCAAGACTCTCTTTCATCGACTGACTGCGACCGCCACCCACTGCTGTCATCGTCCTGGCCACCTGCTACTGAAACAGCTCCATCTCGTCATCTCGTCATCTCTCCGTCTTGTCTTCCTGCTTGCTCGCCCTGTCCTGTCCTGCTCTGCCAACTCCGTCCGGCCCTCCGTTCGTTAGGCGCGTTAGGACTTTGGGGAAGGTCTGACCACTCGACCGCGAAGCAGCTCCTCAGCATAAAGCCATGCTGATTCAGAAGCCAAGCACACTTTGCAAACAGCTTGTCTCCAACATTCATAATCTTCTTCGCGCTGCGCAACCGCCACCGCCCATACCGCCGTGACCCCCTCGTCCTCCCCACGTCAGTCATTGACCATCTACCTGGCTCGCCTACGTCCACAGCGTGGGCAGGAGCCATTTGATTGCAAGGTAAGATGCGCGGTTGTCCTGCGCCCGTTTCTTTGGCATTAAATAAGACTAACTTTGTCTCCGGCTCTCTGCTTAGACAGCGACTCCGGTATCGACCCGTCACGATGGAACAATCAATCCCCAACAAGCAGACACCTGCGCGACGCAACCGCGGCGGAGCCAGAGGAAACCGTGGTCGGAAGAACTATGCCTCTGAAGGCGATGCTCTTTCGGAGATGCCCGTTCCGACCAGCTTCCCTGCCACGCCCATGAAGTCCAACCACGCCAGCCCAACCCCTGGCTCGCAGCCAGCTAATTCGAAGTCGTCGACTAGGAGGAGTACCGGCAAGAAAGCTCGCCCGAACAATGTCTCCACCTCTCCTGCGCCATTGCAGTCGATGCAGCGCACGCCTCCGCCGTCTTCCTCCATCGCAATGTCTTCTGCTGCCTTTGCCAGCTCGAGCTCCTTCCACTCCCCAGCTCCGGGCAGTCTCCCTCGGCCATCCTTTACAAAGTTCTCGCGGTCACAATCCTGTGCCAATTCGAATGACGACACTCTTTTGAGAGTGCGCTCTGATTCAGCTGCGCCCCGGATGCATAAAGAACCATCCCCTCCAGCCTCGGATACCGAGTCTCCCAGCCCTCCTTTACCACCAAATCTTGTGGTACTACAACAGCAAGCGACTCCCCTCGATTTCCTTTTCGACGCTCACCGCGCAGACCAAGAAAAGCTACGTGGAGCAAATTCAGCCAATGCTACTTCCAAGACCTCTGCGCCATTTTCTGCGCCGCCAGGATCGCAGCACATTCCCAATCAAACCATTCGAGACGATCCAATCCCCCTCAATCTTCCGGTCCAGTATGTTGAACAACATCACGCTCCATATCACAGCCCATATCACAAGGCTACTCAAACTGCCCCACTGCCTCAACATTTCGGTTTGCCCTTGCATGAGCAAGCTCGGAACGCTGTGTCTACCGAACCTAGTGTACAGCAGCCGGCTGCAAAGTCGTCGCAAGGCAACCACAATTGGCAGGCCGCTACGCCACCCCACGCGGACAAGAGCGAGGAGATGAAACGGCTCTTGGGAATCGGAGCACCGTTTTCGAAGCCTATGTTTACAACCACTCAGAGTTCTGCGAGCGCCCCTGCCCTTCCTACCTCAAGCGACTTTCACCAAAGCCAACCGCATTTTCACGGTGGTGATTCAATGTCTAATGGTGTGGAACATCGCAAGGTCATGGCCGAAGACGCACTCCGCAAGGCTTTGGGTCTGAATTTTGCTATGAGTGGTGGTCTGAACGGCAGCAACGGTCCGCAGTCCCACGCCAATCGCTTTCCGGGTCATGCATAGGTTCAACAGGAATCGTACACTCACCCTTGGCTCAATATTTCTTTTCATCCTCGCTACGTTCTGAAAGAGTCATCTATTATGCTTCCTTGCAAATGGCACGGATGTTGCATTGATAAGACGAAGATTTGATTTTGGGTTTCAAAAGAGTTTTCGAATGCATTCGACGGCTTTGCGGCATTATGGCATCATCGGTTGCTGGCTTGTGACATTTTCGGCTGGATAACAATTTCAGATTGATATTTCGGCCTCTAGTCCATTTGGTGCAAGAGCATATTTCTGGAGGTTTGGTACGGCAATGGCGTAGCTGGATTCAGCACTTCCGCCCTTCATGAGGGGCGAAAGCTGATAGCGAGCCTTAGGAGGGGTTACTTTTTTTTTCCTACCATGGTTCAGCGAATGGCGTTTTACTTTTCTTTGTGCTCATCTGGAATGAGCTGTTGGTTTTGGGGGATGGGGCAATCAATCGATTCTGATGATACCCGTACACACCACAATTGGCGTTTTCCCTGTGAAAGACCAGGATCTGCAGGGGTCAGGGAAAGAAGAGGCCTGGAGACCGGCGATGCGAGGAACCAACAATGAGGTGCGACCAAATGTTTTGGGGCTGAAAGAGGAAGTAGTGGACAACCGAAAGAAAGAACATAGGAAAAAAAACACCCAAAAACGCAACAAAAAACAACAACCAAGAACACCCAGAAAAAAAACCCAGAAACAGGAAAGAGAAAAGAAAAAAAAAGGTTTGGGGGTGAGGGGGCGGATGGAAGTAGGTGGCAGCAGTCAAGTATTTAGACAAGGTTCATAGCTCCGGACTCGTCTAACACATTTATTTCCACCGCCAGCATGAGCGTCTTTGCCGTGACAAGGCTTTAATTGTTCATATTCCATATTGTGTTATATCGCCTAGTTATGCTATTCCATACGTCGATGCACCCAGCATTGCTTGGTGCAACAACACGGTAGTAACGGACCTTACTTCTTGTGCTTCCTGCGCCGTTCTTCCCTCGAATAAATAACGCCATGAGACAGAGCCAGGTATTTTGAAAAGAAATCTTCCGCAAAGTCGTCAAATTTGTTGTAATCGGCGCCTAGTCGGTACGCTGCCGCGATGCCACTCACGCAAGCCAGCTCATGCATATTCTGTAAAGGTGAGAGAATCAGTCAGTACTCTCACAATATATCGGGAAAAGGAAAAGGCCATCTATAAAGTGGTTCCTCTTGGTCATGACTTACCACCAATGTCCAGCTTCCGGCGAACCACGTGTTGTTCTTCCCGTTTATGAACATCATCAGCGGCACAACTCTCAGATAATGCGTCCATCGGTGACCCAATTGGTGCCACCAGTTCTCAGCAATAATCTTGTCCTTATTGATCTCGGGCCACGTCCACAGGTCTCTATTCCGCTTATCCAAAAAGATACTCTGGTACACGTGCGGATATCCGCGATCATCCTTTGGGCCTGTTGCCGATAGCAGCTGGTGCTGGTAATTACTGCAATCGAAGCTCATCTCAATCTTTTTGGGATCCTTTTGGTATGATTTAGTGTAATACATCGGGCGGAACCCACCGGGCCGTGAAGGGTCCTCGCCCTTAGCGAAGACAACCTGGTCCGTTTGGGCGGGAGACTTGGGCTTTGCACAAAGGTCCTGCGAAAAGGATGTCTCGTAGTGCTTGTTGAAATACTCACTGTCCCAGTGCGTAACGGTGATATCGTCGTAGAATTTGGCGCCGCCGAGAACGAAGCGCTCGCGGAAGGTGGACTTCTTGCCGAGGATACGCAGTGCGTCGTCGGCCAGAGTGCAAATGACCATTTCGTCAAAGAGTTCATGGTCGTCGTTATTGCGTGAGCTTGCTGCTGCTGAGCTAGAGGAGTCTGCGACGTTGTCGCCTTCACCCTGCTGTTTTTTACTTAAGTTGGTGCGAAGCAGGATACCCTTTGATGTGCGTGCTACTACCTCGGTGACTTCTGTATTGAGACGGATGTCGACGCCCTTGGACACGAGGTCCTTGTGCCAGTCTCCGTAGAATGCGGATAGTTTGTCGAAGGTGACCATCTTGGGTAAGTTTGGCAGCAAAGTCTCAGAGTCATAATCCCACAGCTTCATGTTTGGATCATCAAAAAGGCGCTCCACAATGGCGGAAGGAACATTGGCCGTCTGATTGCCGGTGCCGAGGAAGAGCGCGATGAGAGGGTAGACCATCTTGTCGCCAAAGTCTTTGGAGAAGAACATGATACGGAGCATGATGCGGATCGGAACAAGGCCTAGGACCGGCATCGTGTATTTTATGAGCTTGAGGAAGATGCCGAACTTCTTAATGTCAGAGGAGTAGTTGTCCACGAGCTGCGACGGGAACACGTTTGTCCAGAAACCGGACTGGCCTTTGCCAAAGGAGACTTGCAGCTGGACCTCCTCTGGGTCATGGTTGTATCGGTGGAAGAAGTTGAAGGTATGTTTGAATATCTGATGGTAATTGTAAGCTTATTTCACGATATTCTTGTTCAAGAAACCGATCGACGTCGAGGTATTTAAGCACGTACCGGAGAGCCTCCCTGAACGCCGTTATTCATCCAGCTGGCGCCAAACTTCTTCTCATCTAAGGGAATCGACATGGCCTGCCCGCCACAGCTGGATCCCCTCTCGATAACTGTCACCTTGAATTTGTCTGGATGTTGAGATAGAGTTGCGGCGCAGGACATGCCTGCTGCACCGGCCCCAATTATCGCGATATGCTTCTGACCACCTTTTACTGGAGCCATCTTGCTGCGTGTGTAACCAAAATCTTTGTATCCTGAGCATAAAAATAGTTTAGAAAACTCCTACTCTCAAAGATACATGTAAAGAAAGCCACTTCTCGAGGAAGAGCCGAAAAGCAATCAAGAAATTGTGATATTCTGTTTTTTAAGCCAACAGACGGCAGTCAGCTTGACTGTCTGTATAGATCCATTGGTACGCTCAAGGACGTCATTGACTTTAGCGTTCCCGCGGCAGTCAAGCCAGGCTAGGCGAGACAACACCAACAACACCTCATATAATATCGATTACCTCTACTCTTTCAAGTCTTATATTAAGGGATGAATTCACAATCCTCTCTTCACATGAGATCGTCACTTCAGACTGCTGGAGTTGAGCGGCTTGGTGACGCCACAGCCGATTGATTGCTCTGATGATGCAAATGTTCTGTGACTGGAAAATAGCATTGCTTGATGTCTTTGTTGCGAGTAAGTGAATCACATAAGTAAATGAGGCACTTAATCCATTAAATGACAGATGAAATAGTCCATTGACAACCCGTGCACGGGTTTTGATGAGCACAAACAGCGAGACTTGGATCAAAAGCAAGTAATTGCTCAGCTTCAATGTACCCCAGCAGTTGTAGCTCGCCTAACACAGGTCGAAAGATGAGGTTTTGGATGTTGAGGGCAACTCCAAAGGGGTGAAATTCTCAGCCCAGAATCAAGTTACTGGACGTTGATATTTGCATATTCGAGAATCGAGGATGTCAGTTTTGAGGTTACCCAAGAAAGCTACTCGTCGCTCATTGAGGACCACATTTTAAGTTCGCACCGTCTGCCAGCTTGGAACTGGTAGGGAGATACTGGACAATCTTCCAGGGGTGCAGTTGCCCTGAGTGGAAGCCTGAATAGTGGGGGACCTAGCAGCCTAGGGACGCGCCTACCCGCGATCTCAACTCTATTTGGCGGCTACCACTCCAGTACCGGAGCACTGCCTGCATCCATCATCACCCATCAAACAATATCAACCACATCATACCACCTATGCCATTTCTGTCTCTCGTCAAAACGACACACAGTGCAAAGTGCAGCTTTCTTTCCGTGTCACTCTCTCATACGCTCACTGGCGAGTCCCTGTCCAGACGCACGGAAATGTCGAGCTATTCAGCCTCAGAATTGAATGGGTTCGATGATGAGGACGCGGCTCTTCGCCGAGCCATTGCAATGAGCCTGGGTCAGGACTTTACCGACGACAAATCAGCTGGTTCTTCGCATGTGCAACGGATAGATGACCTCCCTCATATTACGCCAACTAACCAGCAAGATGAGGTTCCGCCTCCCCCGACTCCTACGACCCTGCTCGGTCTCGACCGCAAAAAGATGGAACAGGAGCGTCTTGAGAGGCTAAAAAAGCGAAAGGCCGACACCATGTTAGGACCGTCTGGAGACTCAAATCCGGCTGAGCGAGTGCCACCGGCTCAGCGCCCGAAATTGACAAGTCGACAGCCTACCGGACATGTTCAGTCCCCGACAAAGCCAAAGGAAGCCGCGCGCCTCCAGGCCACCAACGACCGCTGCTCATCAACGGCACCCAACTCTGCGCCTCTAGCCTATCGCAAAGGAGTAGTCTTGAAAACCTGGGCCCAGGGCGTCCGCCGTGACAGCGACATCAAGATCGAGGAAGTTTTTCAAAAAGACGAGTTGCAGCTCGCCGTCCTCAGCTCATTCCAGTGGGACGAGGAATGGCTCATGAGCAAGCTAAACATGAAGCAAACAAAAGTTATCTTGATAGCTTATGCAAAGGACGAAGAACAGGTTCGTGTGGCATATCTAAATCTTCTTGCCTAACGACAGTCAATGCCACTACGTTTCTTGCATTGTGCTCTCGACTGGACAAGGCTGACTCAAACGAAGAAAACTGCGATGCGAAACAATACCCCTTCCAATCTCATTCGATTCGTCTTTCCCCCGATGGGAGGCGCGGTTGGCTGTATGCACTCCAAGCTCCAGCTGCTCAAGTACCCAAAGTCGCTGCGTATTGTTGTCCCAACAGGAAACCTCGTCTCTTATGATTGGGGAGAGGGAGGGATCATGGAAAACGTAATGTTACTATGCAAAGATTGCGGGCCATGTTCAGACGTACTGACATTTCCGATTTTAGATGGTGTTCCTGATTGACTTGCCTCGCTTGGAGAATCCTGCTGAACGACCGGAAAATACGTTGACACCGTTTGGCGAAGACCTCTGCTACTTCTTGCGCGCCCAGGGCGTAGATGAGAACATAATACAGAGTTTGCTAAGATACGATTTCTCTGAAACTGCACGATTTGGATTCGTCCATACGATCGCAGGCTCCCATTCAGAGCCTGGTGCATGGTCAAAGACTGGATATTGCGGCCTTGGCCGCAGCGTTGCGTCCCTTGGCCTCGCCAGCACTGATGCCAACGAGTTGCATTATATATGTTCATCCATTGGTGCTGTCAATCGCGACCTGCTGAGTGCCCTGTATAATGCTTGTCAAGGCGATGACGGTCTAAAAGAATACGAAGACCGTACTGCGAAGCCAAAGAAGGGCAAAGCCTTCTTGCCAAATATGGACTCTGTGGATAGCACCAGATTTCGAGTCTATTTTCCCAGTCGTGAAACGGTTGCTCGCAGTCAAGGAGGGCGAAATGTAGGTCAACTTAGTTTGGGGCAAGACGTTTCCTTTTATTGCTGCAATCACTGACCTTTTTTCTAAATAAAAAAATTAAGTCTGCTGGTACGATTTGTTTTCAGAAAAAATGGTGGAACTTGCCTACGTTTCCGCGCGAAATCCTACGAGACAGCAAGAACGTCCGACCGGGGCCGTTACTGCACACAAAAATGATCATTGTGCAAAGAGTCGCAGCTGGCACCGACGGGTCACGCCTGGGTTGGGCTTACGTAGGAAGCCATAATCTGTCCGAAAGCGCTTGGGGCCGTTTGGTCAAAAACCGAACCACAGGACAGCCTAAACTCACAGCGAGAAATTGGGAGTGCGGTGTGCTCGTCCTTTCGAGCAACGCAGCCTCCCAAGCCAGCGGCACTGGCAGCAACGTTGCAGATATGAAAGGCGTGTTCGATGGCACAATTCCCATCCCAATCGAGCTCCCTGGCCAACCGTACGATGACAACAGTCGAGAGCCCTGGTTCAATGGGCAAGGATAGGCAATTTACCACGTCAGTTACTGTGTAGTGCCTGCTGACCGCTCAGACCATTCAGCTGACTTCGCAATCCTATCTCACAACGTGCCCGACTTGTGTGCTCGAGCCATCCATCGATTGTTGGGTATGTATGTATTCGGTCCTTTACGAGACTTGGTCAATTATATGGTGGAACCGATCAAGGCGCTTTGGTTGTATTTGATTATCGGGCATCTATGCAGCCTTGCTGAAGATCTTTTGGCCTCGGGATACTGTGTCGACCTCGGCTTGTGAGCGGATAGTAGGGCATCCGAACTGTCGATGATCAGGGTGGCGATGGTCAGAAGAGGCTACGGCAAGAGAGATGGTTTTCGTGCCTTGCTGGGTTCGAGCATCCAATAGTATGGAAAATGAAGCGCGCCATTGTAGGATGTTGCATTGGTGTTGCAGCTCTGTGCGCTCAGGTGGCTTCTTGTGGCATTGACCGTGGAAGGACATATACCTCGGGGTAGGCAACAGCAATTGGGTGTGCCTGGCTAGTTAAAAGCTTTGGTCACTGAGGAGGCAAAGGGCAGATTGACCGCCGAAAACACGAGAGACAGCCTCCGCTGCTACAGAAGCCCAAAAATTCTCCGATGTTCCCTTGATTCTTGTGCGCTGGCTTATCCTTGACGAAAGCATACAACTGACGAGGCTCTAGTGGTGACCACGAACCCAATTGTGGTGGATGCCAGATTAATGATGTCCGAAGCTCATCGGGTCAAATGCAATGACACTTAAAAGTCGCAGATCGAGAGAGAGAGAGAGATGTGGGATAGAAGAGCTGCACGTTCAATGGCAAAAGCGGTAAACAAGCACGCAGCAACGCGCGTCGAGTCCTGAGGGGTTAGCAGGAACTCAGGGTCTCGCAAGAGATGAGTAAGATATTAGCAAGATGGACTTTCATTCAACTGACTGTCATTGACCTGCCAGTTCGCTCGTCCAACCAAGCAGACACCGCGAATTTTCCGACATTTAACCCGCAAGGGGGCTATTCAAGCACTGCTAGGTCGTGTTGCAGCAAGCTGGCTACCCGTACATTCGATATACTTTCTCCCAAGACCAGGCTAACCGCATCGCTGCAGATCCAAGACAAGCCCGGTTGGACTATGCTTGTCTCTAAGCAAGGATGTTCTGACGAGGCTCAGGGGAGAATGCGGAGGAGGCAAGGCTTCGTGATTGCTGGTCAGCAAATTCATCGCCAAACAGAAGCATACAGTACATGATCAACCAACCGCGCACGCAGACATAAACACATATATGCACATTGCGGACGCACAAGCCTGCTTTGCTCGAGAATGCATGCAGCAAAACATCGCGACAAGGACTGCATCGGGGTGACTTGGCGTCTCTAGAACGTTCTCTGCGCGATTTTCACCTGGCCTGCCCGGTACAGTCTACAGATCATCACAGGGAGAAGCCGCGATCCTATCGGCAGAACCGGTAACGGTCCTTTTGTCTGGTCTTGCTGGTCTACGCGCCTGTTTGAGCCGTCCAGCGTGTCTTGGGCATTTCAAAGATCAAAAGAGCTGCACCTACTGGAACCATTCGTTCACTCGCTAGGCAGACCGAACTTTGCAGAGATTTTCATTGATATAGCATCTTTGTCTTGTTCTCAGCGCATAGGGCTAGCTTCCTGCCGCAGCGACATGTTTGCATCCGCGCAAGCCCTCTTGCCTATATAGGCGTGGTAAGGGGGGCCATGGCGCAGTTGCCACATTCATCGACCGTCTCCCCCGGTTCCATGATCGTCATCACTTGACTTTGCTGCAGACCGGGCGCGCATTGGTCCTTTCGGCGCGCAACTCGGGCTTCCAGGGTTATCCATTGCGGCTGCGCCTTCAGAGCTTCAATTTTGCTTGTTCGCTTCCGTCTCGAGATTTCATTTGCGATGCAGTGTGGTGTTCCATCTTGAAGGACTGGGCCAGAAGACAAGCTACTGAACTGCCAAATAGTCTCGTGAATGACTTCTCCCTCTTGTCCGTTCCCTTTTCTCGGGCGTGACAGCTGGTATTTGCGCCAAAATAGTATTTAATTTGTCGGTGGTTGGAAGGAGGGGTTGAACCCTGCTTCTGCCCCTTTGTCTTTTGCTTTCTTTGCGAGACGTCACTAATTAAAGCAGCCATTCCAAGCAATCAGAGAGGAAGAGGTTCAGAGAGGAAGAGGTTCAGAGAGGAAGAGGTTCAGAGAGGAAGAGGTTCAGAGAGGAAGAGGTTCAGAGAGGAAGAGGTTCAGAGAGGAAGAGGTTCAGAGAGGAAGAGGTTCACGAGGAATTGTAGTGACTTGAAAGCTTCAATGCTGAGCATTTTTCTGTGGACGGCGGGAACCCACACAATACTTGCTTGTATGTTTCGGTCTGCACTTGCACTCCAAAGTGATTGTATAGCTCGGGTAATCATCTTGCCTTTTATCAATAGGCACAATCAGGCCAACGAAGAAAGAAGTCTTTGGATTATTTAGGTAATTGAGTGACTGAAAATCGGACTTAACATAGGGTCCATGCCCTAGGTTAAATAGGAATCGTCCAGGTCCTTAGGTCTCATTTCCCTGTGTGAGCGCTACTAGCCGTGTTCTCGGGGTTCAAGAAGTCTGCCTACGTAGGTGTTTTTGTTTGTTTGTTTTTTTTACCAGCGGTCCCTTCTCTTCCAATGTAACATACCTACTATTTAGCCTTGGAGGCATCATTTCCTTCCTACTGGCCCGAGAGTTGCTTAGATGCATGTACACAGTACCGATCATCACGGTACAAGTATCCATAAAGATATCTCAGGTTGTTATCTCACCAAGTCACGTACAGAATATGTAAGTAAAGAAAATAGCCGTTAGGTAGCATCGAGCAACAAACTCGTATATCACTGTGTTTAATACGACGCCGTCTGGGCAATACTTTCTTGACTAATGACAGGAGGGAGGGAGCCAAGCACGCAAACAGAGATGGAGTTGTCCAGTACATAATGAGGTCCATCAGCTTGTTCAGCGAGAGGGAAAACAGGGGCAAATACACAAGGACTTGGACTTAGATACATGAGTAGGTGCCTGAATTGTCTAACAGACCAGGGGCAGTAGGATAATGGGATAAAAGGACTTTCAGAGGGGCTGAGCCTGTCATACATGGTATTTACCTACGTACGGTGTGGACATCTAGACATGCATAGTGTTCGATCTCAAACGGGGTCTTTCACGAGTCCGGGAGGATTTTCCCAACTGACTACCCATAAATAATATACTTTCGCGGATCCAGGGTGGCCTGTTCCCTCTCGTTTCGTGAAAGTGTATATATGGCAACGAAGACATATCTCATCCACATGGCAAGTTCCTACTTATCCCAAAGGGTATTCCTCGGTTTGTCAGAGATGCAGAGAACGAGGAAGGAGGCAATGATAGCAAGGATTCAGGAGCCCTGTTCCTCTTTTCAGTCCATCGCCTTTCGCTTGTCAGAAGTGAGCCATCCGTAATGGTTTTGAGACCGAAGGAAGGGGGAAGGGGAAGTTGGCTCACTCAATAGGCGGCAGCTATACCATGGTAGAGCAGTACTAAGGTATATACTTCCCAGGCAGGGGACAGAAGATACGGAAAACCACGTGTAAGTCAGATAAGGTTACAGCATAGAATCACGGCATTCCCTTAGCGATCAGCTCAGATATTTTCCTCTTTTGCAAGGTCGGACTGTCCAGGGAGTTCGTCAGGGTGTGGATCATGTATTGGTGCCCAAAGGGTCCCCTCGTCTTGCACCAAGTGGTTTCCGGCAATTGATGAACGCTGCAGTCAAAGACAGGAGAGAGTATTTCCATGTCGACTCTGTTTCGGCAATCAACTCCGCTGCGGCTGTGGCATCTTGTCTGTGTGTATGTATGTGCCTGGCCGCTACAAGGCTCGCAGATACTGACTTGCAGCACAAGGTCTCATTGCCCGCTTGGCGGTGACGGAGTTATGGTAATTTCGTTCTGGAGTCGTGATTTGTTGGTCCTGTTTTTCCTGCTCTTCGTCTGCTCAGTCGCTCTGTGCATTGCTTGCCTCCCCTGGTAATTCAGCCCTGCAGGCCTTTGTCATGACTCTCCTCACTGCAATGTCACCTTAGACAGCAGCGGAGCCCACACGAGCGGCTTCGCCCCTGGCCATGTCATGATTCCTTGATTCTAGCCAGCAGCAACCGTGATATCAAATGGATCGTCGTTCCTATCCGGGGTCTCTCTGCTTCAGAGTGGATACAGCCATCTCATATACTTCACGAGTACTACCGCAATAGTTTCACCTGACAAACCTAGACAAGGAAGCCAAGCCTTGCTGTCAGCTTGATGAAGCGTTCTTGGCCCAGAGCACGAACAATTGCTTCTTGACGGTGTAGGTTGCGAGCAGGCCCATGTGGGAGGAAACGTCAAACTAGCGAGTGCGGCGCGGTCGCCCCTGTCTAGCCATCCAAGACTACCCTGTTTGTGCGCAGTACCAAGTAGACGTAGACGCAGCCTCAATGCTCGTTCTTGGACACTAGGACTAGGAGAATCCCACTCGCATCTGAACGGCGATTGTCTTTTGTAGCGCTGTAGCGCTAAGCGGGTTTCAGGAGATTGCTCAAGATAACAGTGGTATAACGCAGTCTTGGCGACAACATGGACGAGCCAGTGCCGCGTTGAAGAGAGCCAGATGACCAAGGAAATACCTAGATGGCCCGTTCATACATGAACTAGCAGTAGATACGAGAATGGATAACAGGAAATCAGCGAAGAGGTTCGACCAACCCCTGAGCTTGTCCTCAGATATGAGCAGCGTAGTAAGCCAGTAATTACGTAGGCGCGCCTTATAAATAGGCCCTTGCATTGCTAGGTTAGTAATAGATATGAACTGCTGCCGTGCTTCGTTCAACAGCAAAAGCGCTCAAAACCAGGGGCTGTGCGGTTCCCCGTGACGAGGCTGCCGGGGCAGTGTGCGCCTATTGTACTATAGTAGGACAAAGTGTCAACAAGGATGTTAGACGCCTGCGGGTTACACAGTAAGCTGGCTGGTTGGTTTCGCACAAGTTTTGACTATAGCCCAGGTGGTCAATATTAGCTGACTGCCGTCTCGCTCCCCATGGGGCGAAACACAGTGTCAGGCCTGGTACTGTGGTGTGACTGTCTCCGCTGCAACCGCACTGCTTTGGCATGACGAGTATAGAGGTCCGTTATGCTTGTCCAGCATATCTGTTTTTGACCTCTTCCTGTCTCGGAGATATTCTTGCGAGGTCTTGTGGCCACCGGCGGCTGCACGATGGCGGTGCCCTGCTGATGACGCAACTCGTTCGATGTCAAGGCTGCCCTGACAGGGTGAATGGACAAGTCGGCCATGCGATAGTGTACAGTCTCAAGGAGCCTCTACTGATACCTCAAGTCCAGAGGTCAATGGGTTGAAATGAAGAACGGACGGGGCTCAACGGACTGGCGCGGTGGAACTGATGTGCGACCAGGTCAGAGTTCTACAGTGGGCCGTCAGGGCCGTTTGTGTGCCAAACTGCCAGGGTTTGGCCACGCTCGTGGAGTGGAGGCACAACATCGGGGAGGCCCGCGGCGGAGTGGCCGGTGGCTTTTTGGGGCCCTGGCTGCTGGCCTGGCAAGCTAACAGCCCTGACAGGCACTGGGCAGACGTTGGAGCTACCAGATTGCATACTTATTACACTTGTATGTGCTTGACCCGAGCGTCCCTACCAAGGTGGGTTGGTGAGTGATGTCCACATCCTTTCGAATCCGGGCAGTTACGCAAAGGAAACAACACCTTGTCGGCGGCAGGCACGCCCAAGTATCTTTCGTACGGTGCAGTGCTTGTGTGAAGTCGGATCAACCACAATATGTGAAGCTGGCCGCATGAGATTTACATGACCTGTTGCCGTGTGGTCTGTTCCGGGGCTGTCATACAAAAGTCCTGATTGCGATGTAGTCCGATGGGCCATGGGTGCTAAAAAGATCATCCTGTGCCAGTCAGGAGTTTTGCACGAATCGGGCGCAGAACTGGGAGCTGAACTGGGAGCTGGTAAAGTACGAGACTACACTGACCATTATTACCTACGTATGATATGCACAATCCATGAAGAAGGAGTTGAATCGTACCGCACTCAACACCTGCCATACGTGGGGTAGAACCGGGGTGCAAATTGATTGCCAGCATGCAGTCCCACCTTTCGCAGAGGCCCCGCCAAGCAACCCACCAGCCCACCAAGCCTCCTTCCCCGTCAGGCACGTCTGCGCCTTCCCCTTGCAAATTGCAGCCCGGCACTGGCACCTATCTGCTGAGGTCAGCGAGGTCGTTTTTGGCAGGTTTGGCACCCGTTGCAGATCAGGCTGCGATGGCAATCTGACAATGTCCAACGATGGCAATCTCCCGATGGGCAGTCGAGATCGCGCATGCAAGGTCACATGACAGCAGGGGGCTGTCAAGGCCGTCTGCACATCACACCGTGGCGTGCTGGTCAAGCTGGCCATGCTGGCCATCCGCGACGCCGATTCTTTTCTCTGCCCTGCAGCAAGCCACGACGCGTCCCTCTGCGGCCCCCGTTTCCAGTCCTAGGCCTGAAGGAGCAGTCCGCTGGTAAGATTGATGTCTCTATGTCCTAGTGTCCAACCAGACGTATTTCTGCTCTTTGTCTATCTTCTCTCTTGATCTACGAGACAGCACAAACTGATGACAAGGGCAGACTTTTGTTATTTTTTCTCATTTGGCTCGTTAGCCAGCACCACTCCACCGCATTGCAACGACTGCGACATCGCTAAGAAAGGCAAATACCGGTGACCTCCGCTGCGATAGTACCACGCCCAGAGCTCCTAGAGAGCAAGGCCTCTGACTCGGCAGCCTGCCCAGTGATGAAGAAATCGGCTACCCTGATGGAGCCTCGAGATTGAATCGCCTTGCATATCAGATGCCTGCCAACTTCGACTACCACTACTACTGCCACCATATTCTGTCACGACACATGCCACAACATCTATCACGCTCAGGAAGCCCCTATACCTATCTCAAGACGCCCTCAACGTCTTCAGCCAGCACTCTGCAGCTCAACCGAATTGGCACCGTTTGCCTGGCCATCTCGTGCAAGACAAGGGTCCAGCGAGTGAACAGAGCTCACTCAAACTTCGCATTACATGCCAGACAGACCATGCTCCCAAGCTGATGGGAAAGCAAGGCAGCAAGACTGTTCTTGTCCTGCATACTGTGTCCGTGCTCCCGCCCCGGACTCCTCTCTTCTGTATTAGCTGGCCCGGGCGGAGGGTTTGGGGCATGGCCGCCATGTCACGATCATATCTACGATGCAGTTCCAGTTTTCCACAACTTCATATCGCTTGATAGACGAGAACTCGCTCGTCTCACCTCGCCATTGATGCAGGTGTAAATTTGACGTGTGCGATTACCACGTTGTCGTTGCTTTGCAGATGGGTCTCTATGTCTCCTGGAAGCAGCTGCAGCTTGGCTTGCGGCCAGGACCTTGCTAGGGCCTTCTTCAACTGCGGACCAGGCTCCCCTGGCTTGTGCTCTACAAGCATACGCTGTTGATGGGATGAATTGGTTGCACCGAGAGCAAGAGAGGAGGGGGGGGGGGGAAAGAGAGACACTCTGCCGCAGGCACCACTTGCTTGCTTACTGGAAGCCAACATGTGCATGTGAGCTTCTTGAATTTAGCCCCCAGCCATGACTCCCGCTTCAAACACCCATTGTCAACCGCAGCTTACGAAGACGGCTAATGGAGCAATGCTGGAAAGTGAAGCAGTAAATACTGACTATCATTTAAGGTCGAAAAGCTGCATATCAGATGTGTCTCTGTTGATTGTCACTTACAGGATCACAGCCGGTACTCCCAACCTGGAGGCTTAGTCCAGCTCAGTAACGGCTCAGCCTGCGGTGCTGAAGTTGATGTTTGTTGTTGCTAGTGGGGATACTGAAAAGGCTCGAGCCAAGAGTACTTCACAAGGATTTGCACAGACTCGAAAGCCACAGCGCGCGGCTCGGTCTCGTTCGCTAGAGACTAAGCCGAGCCGTTGTTTCGAGTAGTGGCAGGTGAGTATTGTGGTAGCAGCAGCTACCACGCGCAAGGCTGGCGCTGTTCTCTGTAAAAACAAGCGGCACCGTACCCTACAGGCGTCTCCGCCCGCTGCTTCCGGGCTCACGGAAAACAGTCCGCGCGGGGTCTAGTAGCTCACGCCTCGGACTACCGGCCGTCGAGCTGGACATGCCCCAGGCAGTTCTGCGTCCTAGAATGCTCTCTCAAGCTGGGCCCCTGCCCTTGGCCCCGCCCCCTGAAGACCTGAAGAGCCGTCGCGCCGAAAGTCTTGATGCCCATTCTCTGTGCGCTGCACTGCTTCGGCATGGGTCCTGCTTCCCTGCCGACGACTTATCGCGGGACCCTTCAGTAAGTACGTGAGTACGTAAGTCATCTGCCATGTACTTCCCGGCTTTGCAACCGTCGCACCCCTAAGCACCTGAATCCAGGTAGCTGAAGTGGGTATTACCTAGGTAGCCAGCTGGCCCAGGGCATAGGTGCCGTGTCCGCCGTATCCTAGTGCTACATGCAAGCAACGAACCGCCCAACCGCCATCACTATTAGTCGTTCTTGCAGCTTCTTGCGCCAGGGAACACCGTCCAAGAGTCCGGTGAGTTCCCCCTCTCGCAGTCCAGTCTAGATTGCGCTGGGCGCGCAGCTCCAAGAACCAAGCCTATGCCAGCTTAGCCTCGCTGTGTACTAACGACGAACAGTAGAAGTGCCTATATAAATGGCCGGCTCAAGGGCGCCCCTCCCTCACACACCTGTCTAGCTATCCGAGGCCGACCTTGACAATTTTTTTTAAACTTCGCCATGACTCGAGAAACCCTGCGAAGGCCTGGAGAGCGAAGATAACTTCAATACAGAGAGGTGGATGTAGCACCCCTCCCCCCTCCGAGGCTGTGCCGCCGCCGCCATCTTGGTCTTCTCCATCCCTGTCCAGTCCTGTACGGTTCAAAGTTCAGTACGGTGCTGTACCTGTCCTGTCCGTCCAGTCCAGTCCAGTCCAGCCCACAAGAGCGCCTGAGCTGCCAACCCACCCTCAACTGCTGGCTGGCAGTCCCAATGTTGGGGACATACAGTTGCAACGTCGATCGTTGTCGTCCTGATCCCTTCACCTGCACCCAGACCAGCTACCTGACCACTCTTGTTTTGTTTCCCAGCAGGGCCACTGCCAATCTCAAGCATATTGGGGCATTGAAGAACACAGCCATTTCATGAGCCACGCTTCGCTCTCGGTTTCATTTCTATGCTTCCCAGGTTGTCTCGTCGCAACCCCTCCAGAAATGGCCTAGAGAGCTACAACCGTGCTTTTGCTCAGCTTGCGGTTACTTTATTTACTCAACCAGGGAAAGAAGTCCCCCAAAAAGCCCCACGGTGTTTAATTTTAATTCGACGTCTACCAAGAGAAAGCGAGAAAGACGCGGAGAGCAAGAGACCACAGACACGCCCACAGACACCCACAGAACAAGACCGATCAGATCAGATCAAATCAGCCCAAGAAAAACAAAACATACTGGTGTACTCGACAAGACCGCCCCAAAGCATTTCTTCCCTTATAACCTCTTCCATCTCCTCCACCGTGAACCTGAGTGGTCCCTGTCTTTCCACAATCCGCACTCTATGCCCTGCTGCGACCTCTTATCCGGTCCGCGTTCTTGCCAGTACGCACGCATCCCCTGGACCGCTCAAGCTCCTTCTTCTCAACCAGTCGCTCTCCCTACAGCATCATGGAAGATCTTGCCATGCACCATCACCATCACCGCCACCACCGGCCGGCTCAGCAGCAGCAGCAGCAGCAGCAACACCAACCTCATCCACAACCACTGCCGTCTCCATCGTCACCACCAGGAAACATGCTCAATCCCACCTGGCATGGCATGGTCATGACCACCCTCGATGCACTGACCGTCGTCGAGGCCTGCCTGTCGGGCGTACTCATGCACACCGCGCGCCGACCCCATGACAGAGAACGCGAGCACTTGATCCGTAGTGGCAACGTCTTTGTCTACGAAGAATCTTCCTCGGGCATCAAGCGCTGGACAGACGGTCAAAACTGGAGCCCCAGCAGAATCCTCGGCAACTACCTGATATACCGCGAACTCGAAAAGAACTTCCCGCCTGGCGACAAGAAGCGCGCCATCAAGAGAAAGAGAGAGTCAAGGGCCGATTCGCAGCAATACGGCCACTCTAGCACTTCTGGCACACCTGCCTCTCTTAGTGACGAGCGCGAACGGGCTCTCTTGGGCTCTCTTGTCGACTCGTATCCCTTCAAAGAAGGCGGTCTCATCAAGAAGACGATTAGTGTCAAGTGGAATAACGTCATGCACCACCTCGTCAGCTACTATTCCCTCGAAGACGCACGGAACCACCAGCTGCCTTGTCCGCAAGACGACCCCAAGCTTGCGCACATCACGCCACGGCCAGAACTGGTCCAGCATCAAGAGTTCCGAGTTCCAGCCGAGCAAGAAGACCCCCGCTTCTTAGAGGACCGCGCAATCGTCCTCGGCATGATACCACACGGGTCTTACTCCCAGACGCCAACACTGGAGCGAGCTTCGCTACCGCATATTACAAACAGAACATTGTCCAACCCGTACAATACAACCCATTTCGCCATGGGCGTCCCAGTGCCGGACTCTATCTCTCCAGGAATGCCTATGAACGACCACTACGGATCCGCGCCAGCCAGCTATGTTCCCTGGGACCAGCAGCGAACCCGAGTTCCTTCGCTGCAGCTTCATACATATGGCTCCAACCTCTCGCATCTGATAGATGGCAACACCAAGCGCAGACGGTCAACCGCCTACGATGCGACGACACCCGATGGTCACGAAATATTCTCCTCTATGCCAGATCCCACACGGACTGCGCACCACTATTACACGGGTACAACAGCAACCTTTCCTTACTCGATGGGTCCATTGCCACCCGCATCAGATACGCCAGACTACCGATCTCCAGGGCCAAATATGGCATCTCCACCGACTTCATCAACAGCGCGGGAGCTTCCCTGGACTCCTGCCGGTGTGTCGTACACACCCGTTTCAATGCAATCGTCCATGGAATACCCGACAATGACTACCGCAACGCCGCCTCCTGTAAGTGCTTTTTCTTCCCGTTTGTCTCCTGTGTCCAAGTACCAAGTTCTCGACTTGACTGTGTATGCTGACTCCTTCTAAACAGCCTCTAACTTCGACCTCAATTTCTGGTCCTGGCCCTGTTCGAGGTGACCAATTCTTTGCACCCTTCAATTCCCAAGATTGGCCCGGCACCGGTAGCGACAATGGCAGCACCAACAATGAGCCGCCCTCATATCTCTTGACCAGCAGGCCACTTAATGGTTGGCGTGGTGTTTCAGGCGCGGGAAGCCACGAATAAGAGAACCACTTCCACAAATATTCGAATCCCCAAGAGTTCGTCAACTTCCTTCGACCTAATTAAGGGAAATCGCCTTCTCTTTACCCTTTTGTTGTCCCCGAGTCCACACATTGTGTATGGTTCGAGTGTATATTAAATCATTTCCTCGAAGATTTTATCGAGTTATCTTGTACGATGGTGAAGATGGTGAAAAATGGAACAAAATAAATCATCAGATCTTCTTGGCTAGGGGGACGACAATGTCATCCAAGAGTATGATCAACATTTTTTTTTATTTATTTCACCACTATGCGCAAGGGCGTTTACTCGATATACCACCACGATTCTTACAGCCCCGCCAACAAATCGATACTGTACTTGATTATTACGAGCAAGGCGTTCCGGAGATTGAACTGCTACTGTTACCACTACCATTACCATTGCTGTTACCACTACCACTATTGTTACCATTACTATTACGAAAGCATCTGACAGTGGAATCAATGGGTATCGTTTCGGTTGGATAAATGGACTTTCTGTTCACAGCAAGCAAACAAAACCCAATGAGTTGTTCGACTCCGTATGACATGTTGAGTTCTTGAAGAAAATTAAGCAGACAGCTCTCCAAGAGATCAGAGAAAGATGTTATTGCTACCACTGCAACGCCGAGACCATGCCTCAAATTGATCACTCATTTTCAAACCAATGCGGTCGCGATTAAGAAATATGCCATAGTCAATGTGTTCCTAGACATGAAATCAATCGAACTTTGCACTGGCACAATTTCAAGTAGCACAGCCTCATCTGATGCGTAGCGTCTCAAGAATGGCGCGTGACACAATGTGTACGTAGAGCGAGCTGGTCACACAGAAAATCACCACTAAACTTTTGTGATATCTGGTTTGTGCAGAGATCCCAGCACCCGAAAGATGCTTCTCGGCCTGTTCGTCTGGTTGCTCACTAGACTAGGCGCACACAGTCTTGCAGATCCGGGATGAGATGGTGTAGTGTGAAGGAGGGGTGGGGGCATGGCGGAAGGCCGGGTAGTTGGAGGAGGCGCACGGCCATTGTCGTTGACAACGGAGACGGGCTCGATTAGGTATGGGTTGCTGGAGCAAGTAGGGCTTTTGTCTAGGGCGGTTTTGGCATTCGCGGTCCTCGCAAAACATGTCCCAACCCAGTCATACCTATGTACCTAGGTATGTTTCAGTCGGCCAAGTTGGGTCGAGATGGTGTCGAGGAAAAGAAATCAGAAAAGAGCGTGATCCTTGCCGTTAATCTCTGCTTCAAATTGCGTGTGCAATATAACACCTGGGTATCTCCGAAAAATTAGCCTAAGGGCTAGACAGGAAGGGGGAAGGGGAAGAGGGAGGGGAAAAAAAAAGCAACCGAAACAGTTCCTTCCTTTTTTTTCTTCAATTTTTTTTTATTAAAAGTAATTGCTTCTATGATGTGCTGTATAGCAAGTACTTCCGCGCATTGATGGACCGGTTGGGCTGAGTGTCAGGCCCCCCGCCCGGAGAGGCACACTGGAGAGTATAGGGACACGCCCTGTGCTCATCGTCGTCTCTCTTGGCATTATTATTCCAAACTATACCGACCAGTTTTGTTGATCAATACCAAGTTTCATTCTCAAGGTCGCATAATGGATTAGGGGATAAAATAGAACTGCCGACATCGCGTATCTGAGCTCAAGATATTGTGCACGCTGTCTGAATGCGTCATATTTCGCTTGCCCTATAGGGCGAAACGTGAGAGGCGCGTGTTCAAGCGTGCCACAGCCGTGGGCTCCAGTCACTCTGAGCTCCTCGTTAATCAAGCCACTGGCGCCTGGTACAGGGAATAATCAGACCACTCCCAAGAGTGCAGCATCGAGAATGTGACTGGCTGCGCTAGTTGTAGACAAATGTGGACAAGGTGAGGTCGCTTTGCTAGGGACTAGGGTTTTTGGATCGTGCTAAGCCCTGTTACGATAGGCAAAATGCGTGCTATGTATGTAACGCGATGGCTGGCCAATCGCCCAATGACCAGGGGGGCCAGATAGCAGCATGATTTCGATCGGACACTGCCCTCTGTTTATACCTCCTGGTCACGCAACATCGAACGTGCCAGGACGAGCATGTGATGATGGCAAGGCTCTAGCAAGCCAGCAGCCAAGTTGGCAAGTTGTGGTAGACGAAGCGCTGGGGAAAACAAGAGGGTTTAGCGGGCCCTCCCCAATGCAAAACCGCAGCTAGTGTGAATAGGGGATGGTTGGAGGTCAGGACGGACTAGTGTCGTTGCTGGCCCCGCTCAAAGAGCAGGAAGGACCCCAGCGCCAAACTCTGTGAACCGCTTGGGAAACCCGAGCTAGCAGGTGGAGAAGAGAGTTGTATGGGATGGATAATCTCGACGAATCCTCATCATTGACTTGAGAGAAAGAGAGTGCGGCACCTAGTTAGTGGTCAGTGGTTATCACACGCTCGCCCTCCGAAATGCGCTCAGCAATGCCAGCACCCACAGCCTCGCCAAGTTGTGTCGTACTTTGAGAGATAGCCTACTTCGGAATAGAGCCAACACAATAGTCGACACCCGTCGTGGTGCTGTCCCTCTGTCGGGGCGAGAAGACAGTCGATTGAAAGTGCCGGGCTCGACAAGGCTGATCCACTTCGGCCCGGGGGAGCGGACTCCGCCGTCCGTTGGACACGGCTGGACGCGGCTGCTTACTAGCCCTTCTGCTCGACTCTCTTCACCCGGCCTTCGGACTGTAGGATCAGCGAGAAACGAAGGGGATAAGACTAGAGGGACCAGCAAAAAGGAAGGACGAAGAGCTCCAAGAGGGAGCATGGTTATGCAAGGACCCTGCTGCACAATCCTACAATGCATCCTGAGGTGAGTATGGTGATCGCAATGCTCGCCATGCCTGGTGCAAGAGTAAGTTGCACGGAGAACAAAATCAGAAATGGGGACAATATGACCAAAGCTGAGCAAGCGAGTGCGAGGCCCTCAAGACCGTGACCTCGAGACAGCGAGCATCAAAGCGACCAGGAGCAAACTGACAATGGCTCTAGAAATGGCGGGAGCACCTCGTCGTTGAGGCCGGGCATCCCAGCCCATGGCAGTTGCCCTTGGGGTCGATGCTTTCCGATGTTGCAACCGACGCTGTCATGGCAAATGCCCACATTGAAGTGGGGGCGGAGTGCCTTCCTCCAGTCGACCCTATACCCTGGGGGTCGAAGCAACTACGTAGATATATGCTTACGTAGATAGCTATGCATTCCTTCACCACTCCGTTCATGGACCCCTCCAACTGCCAAGTGGTTGAATGAGCACTCAAAGAATCCAAAGTCTACGGCTGTCGGTTTCGAGAATCGACACAGCTCTTCTAGATGGCGGTATCAAACCTCTTTGGCAGTGCCTCGTGACGGTGGCCTGATGGTAATCCGTGCGAATTTGTGACGTGCAAATCAAAGGTCCATCGAAGTAGCAAGCGCATATGCTATGGATGGGTTTTTATTCCTCTTTTGGCAAGTACTGTATCCACACCGAAGAGCTGACGCTAATACTAACATAGTATAAGCCCTGCTCTGCCTTCTGGAGCTAGTACTTCTCTTACCACTTAATAGCATCAATAACAGCGTTGCAGCACTATTGTCAATACAGCCTTGAATAATCGTTACTACAAGCTATCTAAGTCTTTTAAGATTGCATGATAAATTATTATTTAGCATTTTTCTTTATATCCGTAGTTCCTCGACGTAATCTTTTATCTAGTATCGAATTGTCTAATTCGGATTTGAAAACGGAGCAAGTACCTTTATAACCCCGGTATGTTATGATGGGCTGAATTAGTATGGGTCTCTGCATAAGTGGGCTATACAGCGGACTCGACAAGGTTCTCAAAAAAGGGCCTGCAACCATAGTACTAGCAACGCGGCAGTGCGGCCAGGTCCTGGTGCTAATAGTGGCAGGGGTCTCTTCCACAGGGGTGGCACAGATAGCAATGCGGCTCTGGCGGAGTGAAGACTCACCCTGTCCTGAATACAGTGTAAACGATCGTTCCTGGCACGTGCACATAAAAAAGTGGGCAATCTGGAGGACACGGTGCGGAACCGCACAGCATCAGCTTTACCAAGCGAGCAATAACTTACGCTCCCAACTCACGACACGAAACACCCAGTTCTGTAAGATTCGTATTGTGTATTTTTCGCTGGCTCCTTTTTTTTCTTCCTCCGTCATTCTCCACCTAGTGACAGCATATCGACGCTGCCGCCGATCCAGCATCCTGCAGCACCTGACCATCCTGTAACGGCAGTCAACGACGCCTCCATCAAGCGAGCCAGCTCTTCAGCCCCCATCTGGGACCTGGGCCGACAGCCTTACGCGCCAGGCTCTATCGTTGATCAACTTCGAGAGTTGATGACAATTGACGAGCAGCGGCCTTATCAAAGTCGGCTCGCATCTCAAATTCTCACTCTCTCGGCCGAGGATGCCATAGCTCGACGGTCCCAGCACTCGTACGTCCGTCCGAAGCCCGAATACCTGAACAGCTTATCCACATAAACCACTTCCCAGTACTCCCATCTCAATGTCGTCCGCCTGGATGGTCACATGCCGCTGCAGGGCGCGTCCTGCTGCGGGGTTGTCGCTCGTCTCGTCCCTGCCGCTGGCCAAGGCTCTGCCTGGCCTAGCCAAAGCATGGCCACCAAGGTCAGCCTCGTGCGGGCCCAGCCTGTTGGTGTTGCCTACTGCTGCTGGCAAGGCACAGTTGAGGCCCTTCTTTTCCCTCACTTGGGCTCGCCAGAAAGCCCACGACAAGCAAGGACAGGGCCAAAGCCAGGACCACAGCGGGAGTCAGAACCAGGATCAGGAAGAGTGAGTGACCCGCCAACTCATTTGTTTCCTCTCCTCTCTCTATGTCTTTCCCTTATCGCAATATGTCCAAGCCCACGGATCGTTCGCGGCCTTACGTCATACTATTGGCTACATGGTTGTCTGTATCATCGTCTCTGGCTCTCCTAGCCTGGTTTTGCGGCAAGTTGATCGTCGCTGCTGGTTCATGACTTAGACACCATCACCACCACCACCACCACCACACTCTAACACACTTGGCCTGAATAGCCCTCTGTCATCTCATGCACATCTGCATGGCCAGATCGCTGACCTGCTTCTTAGCCTGCCGTCACGAGTGCCTAGTCCCACCCGCCGGCTGTCCAATGCTCTCAAGAATGCGCTGCCTGTCTCGGCCCACGAGAACATCTACACCATTCCAAACATCCTTACCGCATCTCGCATTATTGCCGCCCCCTTCATTGGCTACTGCATTTTCCACGATCACCATGCCTGGGCTCTAGGTCTGTTCGCCTATGCCGGCATTACGGATCTCCTCGATGGCTGGATAGCGCGAAAGTGGAATCTCGGCACGGTGGTCGGCTCCGTCATTGATCCCATGGCCGACAAGAGCCTTATGATGGTTCTGACCATCGCCCTGGCCCTCAAAGGAACCCTACCCGGTAAGTAGCTTATGTCCATGTTTCAGCTGTCATCGTCAGACCGGGCTAAATGGGAACTTCTCCACCTTTTTCGCAGTGTGGTTGGCTGTCATCATCATTGGCCGTGATGTCGCTCTAGGCTTCGCCGCGATCTACTACAGGTGGATCTCGCTCCCTCCGCCCAAGACCTTCATGAGGTACTGGGATTTCTCCCTGCCGTCTGCTGAGGTCCATCCAACCACGATTAGCAAATACAACACCTTTTTGCAACTGGCCCTCATGGGCACAACTACACTGGCTCCGCTGCTCCCTGTTGTGGGCGGCACTCCTCTGTCACTGATGCAGTGAGTAAAGACTAATTCACTATCATGAAAACTCTTGGTGATTGACCAAACATTGACCACATGTTCTTCAAGATATACCGTTGCAGTAACAACAATCTGGAGCGGTGCAAGCTACATCTACAGCAAGGATGCCGTCAAGATCTTGAATCAACACGAGTCCAAGATCAAGTCCCAGGACAAGTCGAAGTGAGAGGCTGACCCAGCTGCCTCCGCCCATCACCTCTTCTGGTAACTTTTCTGCCGCTACACTTGGCGCATGTTGATGGCTGTCGCTGCAAATCGCTTCGAGTATTGCGCGTCTTGCATGTGGATCTATATGATATAAACAGGAG
The DNA here is from genome assembly GCA_003019895.1 of Coniella lustricola. Classification (NCBI taxonomy): domain Eukaryota; kingdom Fungi; phylum Ascomycota; class Sordariomycetes; order Diaporthales; family Schizoparmaceae; genus Coniella; species Coniella lustricola. The sequence continues at coordinate 30,579 of KZ678462.1, read as the reverse complement.
ACGGACCGTGGCAGATGGTGTAAATATTCCAGGATCATGGCCTCAATAGTACATGGAGGGCACAGGGTGTTGGGAGAAGTCGCCAAGCGGAGAACGAGATGGGCTGGATCGGGTCGAGAGGCGAATGGCCTCAAAGTAGTGTGACCAGTCATCCGCATCCAGCCCTAACCAAGCAACTAGAGCAGTGGCTTCAAGCTACCGGAAGTAATTTGACCGACTGTTACGTTGCACGAAGAGATCGACCTCCCGCGGCAGGTACACGAAATTCAAGGCATGCGGCATTCACGGAATAGGCTCGCACGGTTTTGCATGGCCAGACTCAACAAGATGCCACAAGACAAAGGGCGTCAACACGGCTACTGCATCTAATCAACAAGTGGCCTTAGACCCCTGGCTGGCCGAGTCATCTGCTCATTCGTTGTCTGTATCCTCGCTAGCCTCATGTGAACCCCGCTTCTACAAAGTTCCAACTGACGACGATGGCCTGGCTCAAAGGAGCAAGAGGACAAGTACTGCCCCTACATGGCGATGAATACTATCTAAGGTGGTACAATCCTGAGGTCGCGTTCGGAAGAATCCTGGAAGATTTCCCCCTGCATGTTGTGTGCTTGAATCACAACACTTGTGTGACAACCTCCACGACACGCGGCTGGGCCGTAAGGCAATCTTCTTGATCACTGTCTTAGCCATGAGCACAAACCTAATCCGCCTATCTGGCACATTGGCATTGCAGTTTTCCTTCAGGCAGTTCGTTATCACCAAGCGTAAACTCTGCGAGCTTGTCTCGCTCGCGTTCCACGTGGGGAAACGGTAGAGGTGCACATGTCAAAACTGTAAATAGAGGAGGGAAAAGGGGGGTATTGAGGTTTGTTTGGCTTTGTCAATATACTATGTACACTCTCCGAGCGATAATAAGCTTTACAGGCATTCTCTCCTCTCTCTTACAGCTCCGCGATCCGCGCCTTGGCATCCAATGTCTCTTGGTCTTCACCGGCAACCCCAAGTGGCTCAGCATCTTGCGCCGCCTGACGCGTGAGGGATGCATCGCCTCCGCCAGCTTCAATTGAAGAAGAAAATGAAGAAGAAGATGTTCCTCCTCCTGCTCCCCATCCCCTCCTCACATGCGCTAGCAGCCGCAGACACCCCGCAGGCGTAATGCCTTCAAGCCGCCTAGCCTGGCCTAGACTCTCAGGCCGCGTAGCCAGCAGAACATTGCGCTCGGCGATACTCAGTCCGAGAATGCCACTGTAGTCGAGATCCGTCGGCAAGCGCAGCAAGTCATCGCGCTCAAACTTCTCGGATGCGCGCAGCTGGCTGGCGACGTAGGGCGCATAGACGGCCTCAATCTCGACGCGGCTGCGAATCCGCTTGGGAAACCCAGCCATGGCTATTGCGGCTGTCTCGGGATATAAGCCCGATTTGGCGAGCGCGGCAACCGTCACGTCTGTTACGCGAAGCAGGTCGGTGCCGTCCCGCCGCATCGTGTCCTCTTTGACTCGAAACCCGGCGCGCGCCCAGTGCGGCGAGGCGAGAGAGACGGCTCGCAACATTTTGGTCAGATCTGCCATGGCGGTCTGCTCGTCTGTGTAGGCGCGCCAGCGCGCATCGCCGACGACACCCCATGCACGACCCTTGGCTGTCAGGCGCGCATCGGCGTTATCTGCGCGCGTGAGCAGGCGAAACTCGCTGCGGCTTGTAAACATGCGGTAGGGCTCTGAGACGCCCTTTGTGATGAGGTCGTCGATCATGACGCCGATGTAGCCGTCACTGCGGGTCAAGGTGACAGGCGGTTGACCCTGTGCGGCGCGGCCGGCGTTGATCCCTGCGATGATGCCCTGGCCTGCTGCTTCTTCGTAACCTGTGGTGCCGTTGATTTGGCCTGCAAGCCAGAGGCCCTCGATGGCTTTTGTTTCGAGTGTAGAGCGCAAGCTGCGTGGGTCGACGTAGTCGTATTCGACGCCGTAGCCGGGCTGGGTCATAGTGACGTTCTCGAGGCCGCGTATGGTGCGGAGGAGTTGTTCTTGGGCTTCAGGTGGGATGGTCATGGAAAGACCGTTTGGGTATATTGTGTCGTTGTCGAAGCCTTCTGGCTCGAGCCAGACAATATGGCGCTCCTTGTGGCCGAAGCGTATTATCTTTGATTCGAGCGAGGGGCAATACCGTGGCCCTTTTACCGTTTCGCGGATGTGAATGGTCTTGTCCAGGTTTGCACGAACGACATCGTGTGTCGCGTCGTTGGTATATGTGGCGTGGCAGAGCAACTGGTCCTGCACGGAGACTGTATCGTTGAGGTAGCTGAATGGCATGGGCGGCTTGTCACCCTCTTGTAGTTCAAGAATGGAAAAGTCAATGGTTTTCCTGTCGAGTCTTGGTGGTGTGCCTGTCTTGAGTCTGCCCATCTGGAAGCCCGCGTCTCGTAAAGACTTGCTCAAGCCGAAGGTGGCCGCCTCGCCCATACGGCCAGAGGGGAAAACGTCGAGGCCAATATGTATTTCGCCGCCGAGAAAGGTTCCCGTTGTTATTATAACTTGGTTTGTTGGTATCACTTCGCCGGATTCGAGTCGCACTCCCGTGATTTTGCTCTTTGCGCCGCTGCCTTCATAGTTCGCTTGTGTCTCGCTAACCACAATATCCGAGACACTTCCCAAAACGACACTGAGGCCTGGATAATTCATCAATTCTTCCCGCATGTGCTTCTTGTATAATGCCCGGTCGATTTGGGCTCGGGGCCCCCAGACCGCAGGTCCCTTTTTCCGATTGAGCACTTTGAATTGTACACCAGCCTTGTCAATGACACGCCCGGCCAGTCCGTCCAGCGCATCAATTTCGCGCAGAATGATGCCTTTGCCAATACCGCCGAAACTTGGGTTGCAGGAGCACACGCCGAGGTTGTCGAGTTTCGGTGTTACGAGCGCAGTGCGCGCCCCTGATCGAGCGGCGGCTGCGCAAGCTTCGGAGCCAGCATGACCGCCTCCTATCACGACGACATCGAATGGTCTGTTTTTACAAAGCGTTGGTGAGTGGCACAGAACCTCGCACAAAAAGCAGAGGGAATATAGCAAACCTCGAGTCTTGGGCAACAGTGGCAAAAGTTTTGCGACGACTCATCGATTGGGCTGTGGAGGAGTGCTTGGCCGGCTGCAGGTAGGTGGCCGGCCTACTGAGGCCTCGTGGCTGCCACGCCTTCCTCATCTTGCGTAAGAAGGTAGCATGAACTAAGAGTATGCGTCTCTGAGGCAAAGAGTGTCTCGTTGCAAACAACAGTGTCATTTAGCAGATGGTCTCGTTGAAGTAGGAACGTCACCTTAACTCCGAAAAAGAAAATGATGTGGGGCTTATCGATAAGATCTGCATATGCGCCGGGTAAATATGGGTCCCGGATTTACAGGTGCTTCTGGACACTCCAATGCATTTCGCAGACAGATTAGGACACCATTGACATGTGCTTACGCTTGCGAAAGTGGCGAGGAAAGGGAATAGGAGGAACTGATGCATAATCATAATACTTGAGTATCGCAACTCGTTCAAGAAAGCTGGACTGACTTGTTGTCTCCTCCAAGCCAATCAAGTCAGACCCACGGGGCTTGTAGCAACTGGGCTCCAACAATCGGTAGTGGTCGATGGAAAGAGTTGACTATTGATTCTATCCCACAATCCCGGTCCCGTATTGGCATGAATACCAATCAAGTCGCAAATGTTATGATGGTCTTCCTTCACCTCCGGCCTAGCTCTTTTCGCAACCGACCCGCCGCCGTTGTGGGTGCAGGCTCTGGCCAAGACGATACAGCGTCGTCTATTTCTTCAAGAAATGTGGCAGCATTGTGGACTGTAGTTCCGCCGAGTACTATGCGGACTCCCGGCGTCGATGCGTTGATGGTCGCAATCGTTCGAGCCTCCTCGTAAGTCGCGCCTCCAATAATAAATACGATGATGTCCTGTGGCTTGTCTCTTGTGGTGCCTCCACCTTCAACAAATGGGTATTGCTGTTCCCGCAGTTTGCCCTTGATAAGGTCCTGGAGAGTTGTCTCCAGAAGGGGAGAGTGCTGAGTGTAAACGTTCTCTACGCCCTTCAACCCCTTGAATCGACTGCCAGCTCCAGAGAAAATACCGGCCGAGTCAAATAAATCCGTGATGCCGCCCGCACCTTGTGATTGTTGTAATGATGAATGGTACGCGAGTAGCTTTGCCACCAGATCCGCCTTCCTGGTTGGCACCCCACCAACGGTAGACAGTAGGTCCACAAGCATGGGAACCGAGTTAGACGGGTGCTTTTCGTATCGTAGGGCATACAACGCCACTAGAATAACCTTGTTGTCGACCGGCACTGTTGGTGACTGAATGAGCTTTTGAACATTCTAAAAAGACAAGTTAGTATGCATCAAGCAAGATTCTAGGGAAGGACTTTTTGCTCACTTTTATATCTGCTGCATGATTGTCATTGCAAGCAAGACTCTGTTCTAGCTCGCTGGTTTCCAGCAAATTCTCGGCGCCCACTCTCCTGCTAAGCTCTGACACAAGCGTGACGTGTTTGCTTACATTGCCAGAGAGCTTCCGAAATTCCGGATACTCTTCAATGAATCTCTTCATGTCGGTAATGGATTCAATGTTGGCGTTGTTTTTTGTTTTCGATTGGTACTGCTCCACGTAATCCTTAATATTCCCGCCCAGATCACCAAAATTGAGATACATGTTCTTCTTAAAGAATGGATCCTGATCCTGTGACAAAACGATTTCTTTAAGCTCTGGACGGATTTCTGGAACGTCGCTCAAATCCACCCTACCGTTGTCTATCCCCAATAGGTGGTGCACCATCGCTTGGTATGTCCACTGTGTCAGGAGTGGCGTGATGGGATCGTCTCTCCGGTCGAGTAACAGCAATATTGGCGGTGTGTCCAGTTTGCGGAAGTCAAAGAGCTGATCCTCCTGGTTTATGTGGTAGCGCACCTCCGTGGCCAACTTCTTGGCCATCAAGCTATTCTTCTGGTATCTAATGAGTGGTCGCTTCTTGAGCTCCAGAAGAACGGCGATCAAGCCTTCGGTCGTCCGCGCGAGGCTGTCTGTGTTCCACATGTCGGGAGTTGTGCTCCATATCCGTTGCATGGGCGGATGAACATCGAGCGAGAACAAGTCCGGGTTGATGACGACAAAGTCGGCAAAGTGCTCTTGGACCAGCTTGACGACTTCATGGTCATCAGCTTCGGCCAAGCGTTCCAGTGCAGACTTCTTGACTACATTGCTGAAGTAAAGGTGGTACTCTCCGTACTTGGGTTCCCGTAATTCATCCAAGAGGAATTGGATCGAGTCCGAGGATGGTCTGACAAAACATATGCATCTCAGGTGGCGCATCTTTTCGCGGCTGGCGTTTTCCAGGCGGTCGATGAGGTAGACTTCGTGGTTGAGGAGTGAAGATTGCGTGATTGCCGTTGAGACAATTGAAACCGTTTCTTTGTCCAGAAGCAATATCTTCATCTTGGACGACGGCGCACCGCTCGCGCCGTCTCCGGCTGAGACCATCTTGCCGATGGACCCGGCCACCGCCTGAACCACATCCATGCTAATGGACCAAGAGCGAGACTATCAGGTTGTATAGGCCCAGGAGGCAGTTGCCGGTGCTTTTGTATGTGAAAAGCGCGTTACAAAGCGCTGACTTGGAAAGTGGTGAGCTGTCAAGTAATGCTGTGATGGACTGAGGGCGCGTCAACTGGACAGGTGGCTGGATGCTTTGAAGGCGCAGGGTGATGTGGGCGCCACGACTGGCGTGCGCACCGTAGCGAGTTGATTTTGTGATGCTGACTGGTTCTGCTGGCGATTTAAGGAATCAGAAAGTCTGGAATGTCGGTCTGGCTTGTCTGAGGTGGAAGTTGTGAGATGATGTCGGGGATAAGAGAGGCAGGTGTGAGGCTCTCCAGGGATGCTTGCACATGCGTCCCTCTACATAGTACGACATTCCCGGCGGCTGGCACCCCACATTAGCGTCCCATCCCGATCCAGATGTCGCTGTCAGCGCCCGCTAACCCCTGTAATCCTTGGTGTGCACGAGTACGTACAGTACGCGACTTGGCGACGCAGCACGCTGTAATGATGTACCTCTTAGACAGATCTACCCCAGCTACCAAAAAGCTAGGTGGGGCCTTGACGCTAGTGTTCCTCTGACTTCATCGTTGCATCTCGTCCAAAACCCCAGCTTTCTCGAACCCTAAACACAAGTCAGCGAAATATGAGCTGCCTGGCAGCTTTATTCAACGACTCCAGACCTCGCGAATATGTCACAAGAGATGTGTCCTACTCGGCCTGAGCCTACGTACGTTGCTTATCCTCCAAGATCCCGATGCCCCGCCACTAATTCAGTCACAGCTTCTCCTTCACCCAAGGCTTCATCCTCGGCCAAGTCTCTGTTGTCTTGCTCATTGCCGCCTTCATAAAGTTCTTCATCTTTGGCGATGCACCCTCATCCGAGGTGACAGCCTCCATACGCGCCACTGAACGTCGATCGAGAACCCTCGCGCACAAGAAGTCGCTTCTTACACTCCGAACCACAAACCGGCCCCCGAACCAGAACCCACACCAGCAAGGTCCACCGCTCAATAAGAAGAAATCCAACATTCTTCGCTCTGGGCCCCCGACCCTGACGATAGGATCTATACTACACAAGACATACTACAAGGTGGACAGCCACCAGCCCGAAAGTCTGGACTGGTTCAATGTCCTGATCGCCCAGACCATCGCCCAGTTCCGCAGCGATGCACAACACGATGACGCCATTCTAGGCTCTCTGACCAAGGCTCTCAATAGCCCTTCTCGGCCAGACTTTCTCGATGAGATCCGTGTCACTGAGCTGAACCTGGGCGAGGAGTTTCCCATCTTCAGCAATTGCCGCATAATACCCGTCGACGAAGATGGACTTGCTTTCCCGCCTGGGAAGCCCTTTGATGTCAATAAAGCCATGCGCGAGGGTTGTCGTTTGCAGGCCCGCATGGATGTTGATCTCAGCGACATGATCACATTGGCCCTCGAGACAAAGCTACTCCTCAATTATCCCAAGAACCTGTCTGCTGTGCTCCCAGTGGCCCTCTCAGTGTCGGTCGTTCGCTTCAGCGGCACGCTGTCCATCTCCTTCATACCGAGCAATCCCTCGCAAAGCACACCTACCATGATGACCTTCAGCTTCCTCGACGACTACCGTCTTGACTTCTCCCTACGCAGCCTCTTGGGCAGCCGCTCTCGCCTGCAGGATGTTCCCAAGATTGCGCAACTGGTCGAGAGCCGCTTGCATAAATGGTTTGACGAGAGGGCAGTCGAGCCGCGCTTCCAGGAAATTGCCCTACCGAGTTTATGGCCACGCAAGCGCAACACGCGCGGAGGCGACGACTTTTTTGCCGAGGCGGAAAAGTCGCTGAGCAAGGCTAAAGGAGCCGACATCAGCCGCGACCTAAGGCAGGCAGCAAGAAGTCAGGTGGCGGCAGAGGAAGATGCACGAGCCGCCGACCGGGTAGGAATAGATCGGGGGGATCGTGCGACAGACTCTTTACGGTATCGCAGGAGGCCAAGGGCAGAGGATGCATTTGCTGCTGCTGATACCATGCCTGGCTCGATGCCTGGCGTTAGCCTTGATATGAACTGATTGACGTATCGACATTTTGACTAGTCGGCTCTTATGATAACGTTGACTTGGACTCTTACGCCGCAAAGGTCAAACAAGTTACGGGTGCTTGCTCCCATTAGAGTCCGTGTAATCTGACCGTGGTGCTACAGCACTTGTGCCTTGCTTGGTTCTTCGACGGTCACTCAACAGACTCATCAAGCCGAGTTGTTACAGCCGTGCTGTAAAATCTGGGCATACTGCCTGCTATAAAAAATGAAGACGGTGCGCACTTGAGTTTCAATGCTGTAGAAAATACAGCTTGGCGGCATGAAATTATATCCCGAAAGGACAATCTTCAGCCATCACGTTCTTAACGCGAGGTCTTGCCACAGACGATATGTGTACTCCATGTAATATAATGATCTTGTGCTACAGATCACATCTTACCTCCGCCATGAGGATGTTTGCACGAACACTAAGCTTCAATGTGCACGTCAAAGGGCATGTCTTGTCTAGTCTAGACCCCGCGTTCCTCTAAAACGTGTCTTACGCGAAAACATTACTCGCTGCTTTTCAACTATTCCTTGACTTTCTTCTAGATCTACATCAAGTTCTCTCTGTCTAGCTGTCTAAGAAGCACTTGAGTAGCACTTAAAGTCGAGTCTTTACGGTTCACGAGCAACACATCACACTACAAGACACGGTTGTGGACCCTCACTCTCTGCCGCCAATTAACCTCCTCTCAAACGCTTCAATCCCATCATTCAAAACTCACCAAAGCATTTCCACTTTCCGTCAATGACCACAACCCGCGATACCACAGTCCAGCCCCAACGACAAGCAAAACATAGTACGCGATCGTCCACACCTTACCAACTTCCGTCTCGACCTCGATCACCTCCTCCACTGTCTCATCATTCCCACCGCCCTGCCTGACAACTCTCGTTCTCATCCTCCTTGTTCTCCCCACCACAGCGCCCCAGACCCTCGGCAATCCCATACAGTTACACAACGCATGCACCGCAAAAACAGCCACCAAGCTGCCTGTCCGAAGATAAAGAAACGTCGCGTACGCGCCAAATAGCGTCGTGTAGCTGAGCTGGAAGGCGGAGCGCAGCACGGCGGCCAGCATGGGAACTCCGCGATGAGTGACGCGGAATTCGTAGAGGTGGTGGACGTGGGCGAGACCAAAGACGAGCGGAGAGAGGAAGATGGTCTGGTTTAGCGGAGTGCGCGCGAGGAGCATCAGGGGGATAGCGGCGGAGCGGAAGAGAAGCTCTTCAGTTAGAGGACCCTATTTGGTGGGGAGTGAGTGGTGTCAACTTTTGGTCTTATTTTCTCTGCTTCTTCCCATCACTTTTGCTCTGTATTCCTTGTGCAGGCAGGTTGGAAAAAGGCTCAGAGATAGAAAAAAAAAAACGGATGATGAGATGAGGCGGAAGGAGAAGGACCAAAGAAAAAAGAAAGCCCGAAACATACCATAACATAATTCCTCCAAGCCGACCAGTCCACAAAGACCGTCCTCACAGGCTCTAGCCTTGCCCACGCGCGCCACCCATCCTCCACAATCAATAACTCGTACAGCGGTCCCAAGAACAACAATGCCGTGAGCAGCAGCGCTCTGCTGGCTCCCACAAGCCCCAAGGGCCAGTACCCGAGAGCGTGCAGCGCCTGCGAGGCTTCGTACCCGCCTACGCGCGTCAAGACGCCCAGCGTTGTTAACGAGGTGAGCGCGCAGGTGATGCTGACTGAGGTGATGCGTGCGCGAATTACCGAGACGGCGTCGCGGCTGAGGCGGGGTGAGGGCCGCGTTTTGGAAGAGAGGTAGAAGGGGATTACGTAGAGGAGGGTGTAGAGGACCTGGTATTGGGTGGATGAGTTAGCTGGCTGCTAAGTTCTCTCAAGTTCTTGGTGGGTAATAGAAGGGGCGCTGAGTGGAGAGGGGCAACTGTTACCAAGAGGAAAATTGCTGTTGAGGTTGTGATGGGCGGTGATGTCTCGGCTGTGGAGGGGCTCGGCAATATGTCAGCTTTTCTGAGAGGGCTCCTCGTGAGATGGCAGCTTGGGGATTAGACTCACGCTGTTTTCTATGCAGCAAGCCTGTAAGATATTCTGTAATTGCAGGCATCGTGGCAGTTTTGTGATAATCGGCGGTCGGCGATGTTGTTGTCTCTCTCGAGTCTCGAATTTCAGGGCTTCTCCAATTGTCCCGTCCCCTGAGCGCTTGAAGACTTCAAGACAGAATCAAGTTCTTGATGCAGGTCGTTTGAGTTGTCTGAAGAGTGGACAATGCAGGTATGCGACAAACGGCGAACTCAACATCACCCCTGTATCCTTGTGTCCAGGTGTCGCGTATCTTCTTTTCCCCACACTGCTTACTTGGATCGCGACCAGGACGTGTTGTTTTGCAGCTTGCGAAGTACGTCAGTCGTCCATCCACCCGCCTGTTGTGGACGCGAGGCTGATGGGGATTTATTCCCCCCCCCCCTCTAAAAAATAGGAGTGCTTAGTCCCAACCCCGCCGAGCGTGCATTAGTTAGTAGGTACTTTTGTCACATTGTTCTCAATTTTATTGTCCTTGAAAATTGCCAAATGAGACTCTTGTCATCATGCAGAAATATCGTTTGCATCGTTACGCGTTACGAGTAGATGGGAAGAAATTGTAGTTGCAGAATTCAAGGGAGAAGAGTGACTGAGAAGAAAGGTCATTCGTGAGGCCGGCAGCCATGATTCTCATCTATCCTTCATCCTACTCATCATATACATACAATCGTCTCCTCTCATCCAGTCCCATTTGTCTATTGCCTCGTTAGAAAAACTCATAAAGCCATGATACCATCCCTGCCCCAAACATGATGCTGAAGCTATGCATGACCCGCTATGATACATCGCCGCCAGAAATCAGAGCGCCACCCTGTATAGTTGCCGTGTGCTGCCTTTTTTTTCCTTTCCTGTTTCCGTCAAGAGCATAATCAAGTCGTGTATACGACAGCGAAAGTAAAGTGGTCAATGCGCAAATTGCGCAGACAGAACTCTGCAGGATCAAACCTCTTCTGCGGCAACAGCCTCGTATGCGCCTCTTCGGTCACCACCACGGCCTGGTATCTGCATCAAACTGGGTGCCTCATACATCTCAGTATAATTGACCACATGTCCGTTGAGTGTGGCCGTGCCGTTCTCGCGGGGCGTGAACAATGGCGCAGAATCGCACCAAAAGTCCTTGCAATTGGACAGACAGCCTTTGCTGTACGGGTTCTTGCCCTTGCGCTTCTTGTTGTTGCCTGTCGCTGCACCACGGCCAGTTGCCGTTTCAACGAACGCATCCACGCCCAGCAGCTTGGTCATCATTTTCAACAGGCCGCCACCACCACTGCCGTGCTTGTGACCGTGTGCGTTACCGGCGCTGGCATCTGAGTGCGCAGAGGTGCCAGATGGTGGCAGGCTTCGAGGGTCTAAAGGCGCTCCAGTAGAGGTAAATGCTGAGGTAAGAGAGTTGGTAGAGGCACGGCTGATGCCAAACATGTTCTCATAGGTTGTGAGAGCCTGTGCAACCTGGACAAATTGCACAAAGAGCAACATGCCAACCCAGGTCAGCTGCAGGTTGGCCCAGATCGTGACGAGAAGAGTGAAGGTATCAGTATTGACGACTTGACAGACATCAGGTCCAAAGATGCTGCACTCCTTGGATGCAGAGGGCATAATGGCAGTGTAGTAGCTGTAAGCCACAAAGTCCAATGACAAGATGCCCAGTGTAAGGTTGATGATGTAGAGGAAGAAATGTCTGTGGTTGTTGACTCCAACGCAATTGTTCACCCACGGGCAGTGGCTGGTGGTGCAGGTTAGTGATGGCCATGGTCAAAAGATCCGGATGTAACATCAAGGACTTACTGGTCGTGGCGTGCTACACATCGCTGGCATCGACGACAATGCTTGCTCCTCAAAGGCGTCCGAATCATACACTGGACGCAGAAATTGGCCTCGTCATACTTCCAGAGGCTAATAAGCTCGTCGATAACTGCTTTCTGCTCTGCAATGCCATTCATCTTGGGCACAAAACCAGGGTCATAAGCCATGCAGAGATAGTAGAACCAAGCACACATGCCATATGTGGCAATAAAACATAGATTCATGAACAATTGCCGGTGATCAGAGTCTGGAAAAGGTTAGACATACATCTGCTCCGTGTAGAAGCTTTTCTTTTATGGAGACTAACCAGCTTTGAAGGTCGTATGTGGCATGACGGTGAACAGCCAAGTCGTTCCAACCACGAATAGAGAAGCAGAGAAAATGCCAGCCATCCAGGGCTGTAATGTAAAATTAGCAAGACGTAAGTGATCCGAGTGTGCGTAAAGTGAACATACCGTCTTTGTGAACTGCCGCATGTCGGCAGGCGCATAGGTCAAGACATGCTTCGCGACAGTTTGCAAGCCATAGCCGACGGCTAACGTGAGAGGAAGAGCGATTACGAAGGGGAATTGAGAGAGAATCCAAATGCCGCTCCAGAGAATCAAAAGAGGCCACAGGAAGGTAAATCGCGTCACAAACTCTCTCTTGTTTTTCAGCAGATAGCTAGCACCCGGGAATGTCGGCATGATCGCATGACCGTCTTCGTCATAACCGCTCTCAGTCAGTGCCTTACGCCATGCTGGGAGGGTGTTGAGCTCCTGAGCCGTGATTGCAGGCGTCTTGCCAGTATTTGTCTTTGCGAAGCGATCAGCGCCATACTCAATCAGCTTCTGTACACATCCAGGACTGCCCTTGACCAGCGCCCAGTGCAAAGCCGTGAAACCTTGCTCGTCGGTCGCGTGCACGTTTGCACCCCATCTCAGGTATAGGTCGACGCAGGCTGGGAAGCCTTTGTAGGCGGCCCACATGAGTCCAGTGTGACCAAAACTGTCGAGGACGTCGACAGGTATCCCGGTATGAAGAAGCAGCGTCAAGAGAAGCACATTTCCATTGAACGTGCTGGTGTGGAGTGTATTGTATCCTTGCGCATCGGTAATCAGGGGGTCGGCGCCGTGCTGGAGGAGCAGGTGGACGGTATAATAGTGGCATCGCTGGGCTGCCCATTGGAGAGCTGTGGCAACAGACTCTCCTCCCTTCTTGTTGATCTCGGCGCCCTTTTCGATGAGGTATTTGCACATGGCATATTGGTTGTTGATCGCTGCCCACTATTCGTTTCAAGGTTAATCGTCCGAATGTTAGCTACATGGCGCCACGCGCAAGGCGCAACGATGGCACCAGGCTGGACGTACGTGTAGTGCGGTAATGCCCTCATCATCGCAGTATGTCGCGTCGAACTCTTTGCCCTCAAAGAGCTTCTCCATGGCCGGAATGTCGCCTATTCTCGCAATGTGCATAATGTCGATCTGCGATTCCGCGTCGTTGCCGTTGCCGTTGCCAAGCGAGCCCATCTCCAAATCCGAGTTGACTTGTGGCTCGGCCTTTGTGCTCTTGGAGGGTGGCTGCATAGGCGCGCCCAGGCCTGTCGCTTCTTTGCTTGCCATGAGTGGCAGATTCGTAGTGTGGCCAGTCGTTCCGAAAGCAGGCGTGTGAACGGTTGGAAAGAGGCGCGTTATGTGGTTTGAGAGCGTCGAGGGTAATCGAGTTTCGGAGGACCGCAGTGTCGATGCTGATATTGGGGAAGTCTGGTTGCGCTTTTTGCGAAAGCAGTCGCAGAAATCGGATAAACTTGCAAAGAGAGCACAAAACAGGATCACAAGATACCTGAGGAATGAAACCGTCGTAATCGGGCACAGAGACTATAAGGAATCGAAAGCAGAGCGGGCTTGCTTACTTGCGGTGCTGCAGAGTCGCTGCGGCGGAGCCGGTGAGAGCCAACAGACTAGTGGTGTCAGAAACAAGCAGCATAGCCAGGATGATTTTAGTTTGGGCCTGCAGCAAAAGCAGGATCGCCTGCCTGCCGTGCTTGGGCCCTTGCCCCTGCCCTTCAATCCACTATAATATCACAGCATGTGCTGTTCGTACGCTGATACTTGGCACCCTGACAACACTGGGTACTACTGGCAGCCAACCTGCTGGAGGTCGGAGAGGCCCTGAACGAGCTAAACTTGAACCCCTGCATCTCGCCATCCCGCGTTGGTTGCAGTCTACCTCAACACCACCTCAACCTCCTCGGACTCGACCCGCTATCAATATTTCTCTTTAATGTACAAGCTGTACACCACTAGTCTGCGTGAAACTGGTTCCTTGCTGTGGAAGCTACAGAACAAGAGAGAGAGAGCGTCCGATTGACGATCTATCGTTTTGGTTAGGAACTGCTCACCAAGCGGCCTTTGCGCGTCCTGCTGTCGCGCCGTTCTGTCTGGCGCCACAAAGAAGAGCCAGTTAGACTCAACGATCACCGACTACCAACGACCGATTGTCCTCTTCTTCCCTCTCAGCAAGACAACTCGAGTACTCGCAAGGCCAAGGCACCCGCGGCACTCGTCTCACCCTCTCCGCGCCCATCATGGACCGCCTTACCAAGCTCGTGGAGCTCCTCATGACTCCCTCCGCGCCCGTCTTCATCATCGGCGGCCTCGTTGTGCTCCTAATGCCACTTCTCGTCCACTTCTGCCTCGCCCAATCAGCAACCTACACCGTGTTGCCCTCTGTTCTGTTGACAGGACCTTCAGGCGCCGGTAAGACAACGCTGCACACCCTTTTCGAGCGACGCACCACGCCTTCCGAAACCCACACCTCGCAGACCCCGTCCTCGACCGAGCTTGCTGTCAACGAGAGCCGCACCTCGTCATACCGCGAAGACCTTGATGCAACGGGCGCCACCGCCGCGCGCTTCCTCATGATCGACACTCCAGGCCACGGCAAATTGCGCCATTTCGCCTATGAGCGCCTTGGAGCCGAAGGAATTCAGGGTGTTAAGCTCAAGGCCGTTGTGTTTGTCGTGGACGCGGCTGCGATTTCTGAGCCGGAGGTACTGGCTGATACTGCGGCGTACCTGTACGATATCCTGCTCCGGCTGCAAAAGCGCGTCGCGTCTGCCAAGTCCGGCAAGGCGCCGTATGCGATTCCTGTGCTGGTGGCTGCCAACAAGACGGATTTGTTCATGGCGTTGCCCGGAAAGCTGGTCAAATCGAATCTCGAGAAGGAGCTGGGCAGAATACGCAAGACTAGGAGCAAGGGTTTGATGGACTCGGGCGTCGGCGCAGATGACCTCGGTGGTGGCGCAGATGAAGGTGATGATTGGCTGGGTGAGTACGGCAGCGAAGAGTTCAAGTTTGAGCAGCTGCGAGAGTTTGATATTGACGTGGCTGTGGAGGCTGGTGCTGTTCTGGGAGACAAGCCAAGGGTGGACAAGTGGTGGACTTGGATCGGTGAGAAGCTGTGATAGTTTCTTGCTTGCCCAGCATGCTGGTCCATTCTTAGAATCGGCCGCCCCAGTAATTCATAATCTGACTCCCTAACTTTGCTTCATGTAATGAGTCGATTTGCTGTTGACAGGGTCCGGAATTATACGTTGGCCGTGGCCCCGATATTTGGACATGATCTATAACTAGAAATACTCAGATATGCTTATGCTTCTGCCTGTACTAAGCGCCGTTTGACTCATAAATCAAACCCAATATTTGGTATTCACAGGGTTCATTTCTTCATATATTGATACTGCTTCAGGGTGCCAGGCATCACAAAATTTCAAGGGCCTCCTCTATACGCTACCCACGAACCTTAAACTAATTTCAGTTCGTCTCCGAAGACTTCTTGCTTTCCGCCACCATATGCGTCAACAAATCCACCTTGGTGACCACCGCAACGGGTTTCTTGTCCTTGCCATCCTCGTCGTCCGTAACGACCGCAGCACTGTTATACTCGAGAAACTTGCTCAATACAGTCAGCGGCGTATTCAGAGTAATGTTGACGTAGTGCCTCTTCTTCTTCTTGTCTTTGCTCAAAGCCTCGGCAGTGACAATGTCGCGCGGGTCCGTCACCACCTCGTCAATCTTGCTAAAGTCAAACATGACATCGCTGACGGGACTGGTGGCACTCGCTCTGCCGCGCGAAATGTACGACAACAGGTTACCCAGAGTCACGAGGCCAACCAGTCGTCCGCCGGTGGGCGACAGCACAGGCAGCTGGTCAAAGCCCTTTTCGCGCATCGTCTCAATGGCCTCGGAGCACAGTTGCGTGCTAATCACGCTGGTGACTGGCTTCAGACGCAGCGACCGGATCGTCTCGCCTCCGTAGGGATCGCTTGCGCGGCGCTTCTTCTGTGCTGCAGCCTCGACTTCAGCCCCATTGACAGATGGCAGCAGGTCGTTGGCGGCGAGCCAATCGTCGTCGGCAAATTTGGAGAGGTAGCTGCGGATGCTGTCTGGGAGAACCACTACCACGGTGTCGTTCTCACCCAAGTTGAGTTCCTTGACGGCCCGCACCATAGCGGACATGGCAGAGCCTGATGAGCCACCAACCAGCAGGCCCTCCTCAGCAATCAAACGACGCGCATACATAAAAGCCTCGCGATCGTCTGTCTTGTACCACTTATCCACGATCTCGCGATCCAGCACGTCGGGAATGAAGTCGTAGCCAATACCCTCAACCTTGTAAGGAATGTTGGCCAATTCGCCCTGGTTCAGGCTCTCCGGCACAGCCAGGATACTGCCAAAGGGATCGGCCGCAATGATCTTGACGGCCGGATTGTGCTTTCTGATACCTCTGGCGATGCCGCTGACGGTTCCACCAGTGCCAGCGCCTGCAACAATCGCCGTCACGGTGCCGTGCGTCTGTTCCCAGATCTCCTCAGCGGTGCCATACTCGTGTGCACGCGGGTTGTCGACGTTGGTGTACTGGTCAAGAATGTGCGCGCGGGGTATCTCTTTTTGCAACCGTCTTGCGACACCAATGTGCGACTCGGGACTGTCCCAGGCGGCCTGGGTCGGCGTGCGGATGATGGTGGCGCCTAGGGCGCGCAAGACAGAAACCTTCTCGGCGGACATCTTCTCGGGGAGGGTGATGATCGTCTTATAGCCCTTGATGGCGCCGACGAGCGCGAGACCAATGCCACTGGGATTTTATTAGCATTGACCTCTTCTTCTTGTGCTGCATAATGTTGATGGTTCATTCCACAGGATTGATGTACAAAGTAGACGTACGTGTTTCCGCTGGTTGGCTCAATCAGCGTGTCGCCTGGTCTTATTCTGCCGCTCTTCTCCGCTTCCTCAATCATCCTCAAGGCTATTCTGTCCTTGACACTGCCGCCTGCATTGAAGAGCTCGACCTTGGCGTAGACCTTGGCCTTGATACCCAGCGACTGGGGGATCTTGTTCAGACGGACCAATGGTGTGTGGCCGATCAGCTTAGTCGCATCGACAGAGCCGATCTCACTGTTGTGGTTGCTAGTCGTGGCGGTCCCATTCGTGGCGGCCATGTTGGCGACGGTGATTGAATATACAGAATAGGAACAGTTCAAGCTGTAGCCACGGGAGAGTGTCCGAAACGAACTGGAGTCTCGATGATGATGCGAGTGAGTGAACTTAGCAAAAGTAATTCGGTTCAGTGAACTTTCTTTCTGCTGCACAAATGGTTTGAAGGAATGTACAAAAAAAATGGAAACTTAGAAAGTTCGAAACTTTAGGGTGGGCTGTGGTCTTATTACAATGACACAAGTTGACATAACGGAGTTTTTACATAACGAACAAGACACCCATAAATTCGGGAGGGTGCCAAGAGGGAAAATGGCGACGCCGCTTTGCATGTGGCAGCCGGCACACGCCACCAACAAAGACGGCTAGCAACGGGATGTGGTGATGATTCTCCGCCGATGCATAGCGGGTCGTCCGCCGCTCTCAATGTGGCAGGAGGGTTTTTGCTTTACGCCCCGATGGCGCGTTCCGTGGTAAGACGTGGTGGTCACAGGATGTGTGATTGGTCTCTCGAGATTACTCAGAGGCCAGAGCCACTATTAGTGGTCCTTACGGAATGTCCGCATACTAGCACTAAATACTTGACCGCGTCGTCACTTCAAAGATACCAGGATAAGGCTTCCAAATAATTATATGGTCAGCAAACATCTGGTGGTTTTGGCAACTCATAACTAGAAACAATCGCAGCACAGGTCAAGCTTTTAAGGTCCTTGAAATATGACTTGCATCACAGCATGAATACACAACGAATGTGCTTGTAAAACCAGCAAGAATATTAAACATATCCAAGCAAGAAGGTCAATAAGTACTGGTCGACGAATATCACAAGGCTTCTACAGAATAACCAACAGGACAAATCCTGCATGATCTCCTTCTGCATCGTTAGAATCACGGTACATGACTCTCAGTAGATTGCGATAATGACGCAGATTGCCCAGCTATCTGAGTGTCAATGAGTTGTCCTTCTGTGCGGCCCATCCTCCTAGCGTCAGACCGGGCAGCATCAAATGTAATTATTGAGCCGGAACCAGAATGATAAGCCATGCCGCTCCCTGTCTCTGCTCCTGATGATCGCATGTATCGAGACGAGGCACAAGACGAAAAAGGCTGGAGAAAGCGAGGTCGAGCGAGTATCGTGCGTAAAATTTTGAATTTTTTTGGCTGATGCTAACCCGCACAGTGCCAACATAGCCACCGCAGGACAGGACCAACCCGACAGGACGCCGCGAGACTGCCCGTCACGGAGTGAATTTCCCTGAATCAATTCATTCCATTCTTCTACCCTCCCAAGGTATTTGAGTAGCTGGGTGTGCCTATCCTTTTTTCCGCAAGACACCAAAAGCAAGACCGTATCCCATGCATTCGCCGAGGACAAAAACGAGAACAACCGTCGAGAAAGACCGTTTACACCTCGGTGGTGACCTTGGCCTTGGGGTTGGTGACCTTGACGCCCAACTGCTTAGCGCGGGCAATGATGTCGATGCGCTTTCTGGAAGAAACATTGTGGGCAATCCTAAACAATCGCAATCAGCATCCCGTGACCTTTTTTCTCCAACAGCAGGTCCCAGACGGTCGATGGTTGTGGTGAATCGGTAAACGTACTCAGCAGCGTAAGTGCGGTTGTGCATCAGCAGCAGCTCAACGTCCTTGGAGTTGCTGACGAGGAAGGCCTTGTGGCCGGAGGGCATCATGTGACGGGTCTTCTTGTTGGAACCATAGCCGATCTATATCCATTCGAGTGGTCAAAGGTCAGTCAAACTGAACTTTGTTCCGTTGGTATATCTTCCCAGCAGGCATGGATTCTATACTCCATCCCGTGGCGTCGAATCTTGGAGTCGCTTTCGGAGGAACGTACCGAGGGCATGGCAATGGTGCCCCTGAATCGCCGGCGGACCCGGTTGTCAATACCCTTAGGCTTGCGCCATGATCGGTCAAGGCACTTGAACCGGTCACTCTGGTGACGGTTGAAGAGCTTGGTGCCTGCACACGCGTACTTCGTCAATAAAACTCTGCCCCACTATCAATGTATGCGGTCGTCGAAGGGAACGGTCAACCGTTAGCAGCGTTGCAAGATGGGACTTGCAAGGCGAGCTGCATTCGGGTCTTCGTGAGTGTAATCGTGAATGTCGTCGGCGTGGGAAAATTTTCGTGATGGCAGCAGAGGTAGGCTTTTTCGATCATTTGTACGTACGCTTCTTAACGATAGGGACGTGCTTCTTGGCGGCAACCATCTTTTCTGGTGTCAGTAAAGTCGTCTAGAAGCGAAAAACCCTTGGTTGGGAGCGAAAACAGTATGACGGCGTACCTTGACTGATTTTGATGCGGTTGCTGGGGGTGGGTTGGTGAGAAGGGAACGGTCGTCTTCAGTTGAGATCGCTAGGGCGGGCTGGTTGGGAAGTTTTCGCAGTGTCGCAGCGAAATGCCAGTGCGAAATCGAAAAATTGCACTAGCCACAACACCGCCACAAGGTCACGTGGGTCGGCAGGAATAGGCTGTAACTTTACCAGAGCGAGACAAAACTATATGTCCACCTGCCCTGACTGCGACTTTTAAGATGAAAGAAGTTGGTTCTAATACTTCCAACTGTCCTTTATGATTACATTAATTGGTCAAGTTGTATGTATGAAACGCACTCGTTGATAAATTTCTGGAATGTCTTCTCTTGCATTCCCATTGCAGCTCGGCTTTCAACTTTTCAAGACCGCCATACATGTTTGGACCCTTGCCAGACTGGTATCAACAAGCCAAGCAAAATACTGTCTGCTTAGAGCCATGTGGGAAGGATTTCGCGTCATATAAACTGGTCGCTGGATAGAGCGTGTTCACTCCTATTAATATAGAAGCATGTTCTGGGTGCCTCTAAAGTGTAATAGTATAATGCTGGTAGGTGGTCTCTTGATATATTGGAGAGATTGTTTATCTCTTCTTCTCTATGATACATGTAGGTATTCACGCCAGCCCAAAACCCGATTTCTATACGGGCAATATAGCCCAAAGATCAGAGGTCGTGATCATTTTCGCTCTTTGCAAAGTATTGAAATGAAAGGATTCGCCGTTGCAGAGTCACATCGTCTATTGAGTGGCACACTGCGTAGTGCCCTCCTCGCCGTCCTCATCTTCCCATTCATCACCTCCGAACCGCGCATCTCCGGAATGTGCGCCCATCTGCAGATAGAAGGTCAATATTAAAAACTCTCATTCGTCAAAAGGGCGCGAGTATTACTTACCTCGTCAATGTCAACATCTTCCTCATATTCCACTTCGTCAATTTCTTCTGCCTCAATTACAGGCTCTGGGGAAGGCAATAGCTTTTGCAGAGCCTCATATGACGCTTCGTCGCTCAACCAGCCATTCTCAGGGAATTGCACCTTCACAATCAAGTAGAGATCGCCCTTGGCCTCGCCTCTCTTCAAAGGCATTCCCTCACCTTGCACCTTGATCACCTCATTCGGTCGCAGAATCTTGCCGCGAGGGTAGTCGATGTGAAGCCCACGCCCGTCTAGATGCTTCAGGACCACCCTTGAGAAGCCGCACAGTGACTCGGCCAAGGTCACATTCAGATCCGCAGACAAGTCCGTGCCACTGCGTGTGAAGACGTCATGCGGCTCTTCGACCAATGTGAAAATAATGTCACCAGGCGTCTGGTCGGGAAATTGATCCGCCTCGCCCTCCAAGGTGATGCGCTCGCCTTGCATGGCGCCGCGTGGGATGTAAATCTCAATAGGCTTGATCTCGTTGGTGATGCGCTTGCCCTTGCACTTCTTGCACCGATCCTTCTCCTTGTAGTACATGCCTGTTCCTTGGCAGTGGTCGCATTGTACATGCGCACGGCGCATCATGCCGGGACCGACCTGTTGGAAGGCCTCCTGGAAACCGTTGCCCTTGCAGCGATCGCATGTTTGCGGCTTGACCTTCTCTTTGGCGCCGCTGCCCTTGCACTGCGAGCACACAATCTTCTTGTTGGCCGAGAAGCGAACTGTCTTGCCCTTGTAGAGCTCTTCTAGCGTCACCTTGTAGTGTTGCTCCTCGTCACGACCGCGACGCTGACGTTTGGGTCCGCTTGGTCCGCCACCGCCCACGTCCATACCAAACATCTGTGCAAGGATATCGTTCAGATCAACTCCGGCGCCTCCAGGTCCGCCGCCGCCTCGCGATGGGTCAAACGCAGCCATGCCATATTGATCATAGAGCTCGCGCTTCTCCTCATCGCGGAGGATCTCGTACGCCTGGGTGGCTGCCTTGAACTTGGCTTCGGCTTCTTCACGGCGTTCTTCTGGGACTTTGTCGGGATGGTGTTGCAAGGCTGCCTGTGTAAGCGTGAGGGGTCAGCGTCTGTAGTGCTGATGTAATACGCATGACTTAAGAGAAGCGTGTTTGCACACCTTTCTGTAGGCCTTCTTGATCTGGTCAGGAGTTGCGCTCTTCTCCACGCCGAGAAGTTCTAGACTACTGTTAGTCCTCAACTGTTATGCTGTGAGAGAAAATGGGTACTGAAAGAGCTGTTCATACCGTAAAGATCGGTGTCCCCGCTGCTGTCCATTTTGGGAACAGTTCAGAATGACTGCGAGAGTAAGTTTGATTGTTGCGTAGACGCAACGGAGGGCGGACAGCTCTGAAAGTTTACGACCGATTTGGCGGGGCAAATTGAGAAGCCGAGATGGACTGCCCGGGAATTCGAATCGGGTACAGCGCGAGAAAACCGAGTCAAACAACTGTTTAGTTGAGGAAATTTGATAACTCGAGGGATGCAAGGGTACAAGAAAAACGAAAAGGAACAGAAAGTAGAAGCACTGTCTAGAAGATGCAAGAGGCAGGTTTCTGCTTTGCTCATCAGCAGCAATGACTAGAGTAGCGGCAGCCTGACCCAAATCGCGGCACCTCTCCAAAGAAAATGCCTGTAGGGCTGCTGCAGGTTTTCACACGCCAGCCAGCCGTGCCTGGGCGTTTGCTACACACCCTTAGACGTAACTGTACGATGTTTTAGTACGTTAGTTTAACTTCACACCAATCTTTCAACAAGTCCTATATGTCCTCTCATTAGGTTCACCTTGCGAGCTCTTATTATTGATCTTGTTACTGTACGAATCATCCTGAAAACTCTGCCGGTGGTGCTCAAAATCACATATGTTGATGCAGCCTAGAAACAACCTTGCAGCTTGCCATTATTCCAGGCGGAAGCTTCCTTAGCTACGATTAAAACTACCTGATGTGCTGACATGGAGGCACCCACGGAACGCATTGGGTTTCGGCTGCTTTGTGTCAATCAAATAGCAAGAACTAGAAACATCTTCGTCGTGTCGCCAGCAAGCCAGCGAGTACAATGAAGACAAGATTATTCGCGTCACTCTCAGTCAGTGTGGGAGAGAGGACACTTTGGGAGTTAACCATGAACAAGCTCAGAGGATTATCTCCCGAAGGACAAAAATGAGAATAATCAAGATTGCATTCCGTGGAATGCTTTCAGAGATTAAACTGAAAAGAACAGATACTACACTTGATCTAAGCCAAATCTGTAGGGTTGTTAGCATCTCATGTCCATATGGTATTATTGGGGGGGGGACACTACTGACTGGCAAAGAGAGCTGAAGAGAGAAGAAAAGAAAGGGGAAAGAAGTTGCAGGTGTCCAGGTATTTATACTCGATTGTACATGTGCACGGATCAGCTGACGACTCTCTTCGCCGCCTTCCTTAAGTATTTATGCCAGAAATCCGTCCGATAAGAGAAGATATGAGGAGATAAGAGAAATATCTAGGTACCTATGTAGGTACCGATCATCAGGTCGCTGCAGAGCAGATGCACCTGTCTTAATTCGACTTTCGAGTGTATTCCCTCAGGAATGACTCAAGAATCTTGCGCAATAACGCCGTCTGTACTATCTCAACTTAAACTGATTCTCGTTTGTGATTGTTGCGGTCGTGCAGGTCGCAGAAGCGGCGGGCCACTGCTCAACCGAGTTCCGCCGGTTGGCGGTACATTTGCACTGTACTTACTATACTTTGGGTCGCTGGCGCCTCGAAGACTCATTTTTCTGTCACAACCAACGCCTCTTCTAGGGCTTTCCTCATGGCCTGCCACACCTCCACCTACGAAATATGAGTGGCCTACTGCTCCTGAGAAGGCGTCTTTTCGCGAAAGATGCTTACTTGCGGCTATCGCAGGTGCGCCACTATGCCTTGATAGGAAAGCCCTCGCAGCACGTCAAGCCGGCATGGGCCCTGCCAGAGGCACCCGCGAGGACGAGATTCGCACCGTCGCCCACGGGATATCTCCATCTTGGTTCTCTGCGGACCGCGCTTTTCAATTATCTCTTGGCACAGGCAACTGGCGGTCAGTTCATATTGAGACTGGAGGATACGGATCAGGTGAGGCTCCTTTGTGCTGTGAATGATTCTATACACAAGCGCAATTCACCTCGCTAACAGCACGATATATAGGCTCGCTTTGTACCAGATGCAGAAAAACGGCTGTATGATGACATGACCTGGGCAGGCCTTCATTGGGATGAAGGTACGCACCCTTTTTACCATCTATTCGTTGTTGGTTAACAAGACTATGGAACGCATTCTCATCATTCACAATGCAGGCCCAGACAAGGGTGGCCCGTACGGGCCATACAAGCAAGTAAGTGATACTCGACTGTCGAGGGATTTCGTGCACAGAGTGCTTACACACGATAGTCCGAACGCCTTGCTTTGTACCAGCAACATGCTCAGACCCTTCTGGACAGCGACCGAGCGTTCCGCTGCTTCTGTTCCAAGGAGGATCTGGAATTCAACATCAGAGAGGCCACCGCCAGCGGCGGCACAGCCCACTACCCCGGAACTTGCACACACATGAGCAGGTCCGAATCCGACAGGCGAGCAGCTAATGGTGAACCACATACCATCCGATTCAAGTCGGCAGAAACCCCCGTTTCGGCGCCTGATATCGTATATGGAGCGTACCGAAAGAATGAGCGCGAGGACAACTTCATCATTATCAAGAGCGATGGCTATCCGACTTATCACTTTGCCAATGTCATTGATGACCATTTTATGGAAATTACCCACGTTATTCGTGGTGCAGTATGCGTCAACACAAGCCCTGTATGGAGCACATAAACGTTAGGCTAATCAGTACATATAGGAATGGTTAATCTCAACTCCCAAACATGTCGAGCTATATAATGCGTTTGGCTGGCAAATTCCTAATTTCGCCCATGTGGGCTTGCTCGTGGACTCTCAGCGGCAGAAACTCAGCAAGAGAGACATGGACAATATCGGCATCGGATCCTACAGGGCCAACAACGTTTTACCAGAAGCCTTGCTCAATTTCTCCGCTCTACTTGGTTGGGATCCCAACCTACAAAAGAATAGTCATCTCAACAAGCAAGGAGTTCTTACTGTTGACGAGATGATCAAGAACGTGGGTGTTTAGCTGCTTTGTGGTTTTTGTCTTCTTCTTTCGTCTACTCATCCCCTACGAGCAGGATTGATCAGTACTAACTTATGGGACAGTTCACACTGAAGTTCACTCGAGGAGATATTGTGGTCGACCTTGCCAAACTGAAATTCTTCCAAACCAAGCTCATCAAGAACTTGGTTTCAGGAGACAATGATAATCCAGAGATTCTGAGTAAAAGTATAATCAAGCCCGTCTTTGCCGAAATACAAACTATCCGGAACGCCCTGAGAAATCATTCGGTGCCCGTGACACCCGACTACGACGAATTGCGGCGCGTTTTGCCCACAATAAGCGACAGCCCGATGGACAGGTTTGACTTGAATGAAGACCTTGTTCGAGATCTCCTGAAGGTTTGGAAGAAATCAATCACCGAACCCGTACAATTCGTCTACGATAACATCTACGCATTCTTTCCCGTCCATAAGACGACACAAACTCAGAGCTTTCATGAGCTCACGGATGGCATGCGTCGCCTTCGCATAAAGAGCGCTTCTTTTCAAAAGATGGCAGGAAGCGTCAACACAGACCTGTCAGACCTTTTGAAATGGCTCAGACTTTCACTTCAAGAAGATCGCACTCCGGAATGGAACTTGGAGGTGCTCGGCCCTCGCGTCAAGGAGCTCGTCCAAGCAATCACTTTTTATGACACGAATATGGATCAAGTGATGGACCAGAGCGCCGGATGGAAGATTTTGCGCTGGGCTCTTGTCAACGGTAGCCCGGGTCTTCCGCTTGTGCCTCTGATGGCCCTCTGGGGCCGAGATGAGACGATGTGGCGCATCAAGCAAGCGCGCAAGGTGGCCAAGAGGGAGGAGGAAAGATTGCTGAAGCGGGCACAAATCGAGACAGGTTGGGACGAACTAAACAAGGTACGCTCAGAAGGCCGCTGGGACCAAAATGCCGACCTCGAGGCTAAACAACAGACGGTCACTAGGAGCAACTCCGGAATGGACTACAAAGCGCCGGCTCGGCCGGTGATGGAGGAAACGCCGCCAGCCCTGAAGCCGAGTCCGGACACTCAGACGCAAATGCCGGGGTTGGAGGAGCAGCATAAGGGACCCTTCGTGTCCCGTGGCCCGCGCCCACCTCCCTCAAAGTCACCTAGAAAATCCCCTAGCGAGGTCGATCGAGTTCCGACATTCTTAAAATTTGACGAGTGGAAACAAGGCACTCGTCGTCTGGACGTGGGCACACCGCCCAAGGCAGGCTCCGGACCACAAACAGAAGGAGCAGATGTCGCGCACTCAACTCCCTCGACGACGCCCCCTGATAGCAAGTCAAAATCTGGATCCGGACCCCAGCCTTTTA
This sequence comes from Coniella lustricola, assembly GCA_003019895.1. Classification (NCBI taxonomy): domain Eukaryota; kingdom Fungi; phylum Ascomycota; class Sordariomycetes; order Diaporthales; family Schizoparmaceae; genus Coniella; species Coniella lustricola. The sequence goes on along the minus strand of KZ678462.1, from coordinate 4,865 downwards.
CATCATCTCATATGGGTCCGTTTGCGTTTTCCGAACTGGTTGATGATTCTCAATACATTGACAAACCTATTCCCGAGACCAAGCCACGCCCAGTCTCCAAGAATAATTCAACCCGGAGCTTTGACAGTGGTTCTTCAGGGCTCGGGTTGCCACGCGACGATGTACACGACCACTTCGTTAACAGGATTCGCAAAATCAACGCAGAGAAAAAGATACGCATGGAGGACCGCGTAAGGTCAGAGAACGAGGACTTTGTCAGACCTTGGCCTGGTAGCTATCCGAAGCGATTAGACCGTCTGAAGGCCCTCCAGAGCGGGCCACTTTCCCTCTCTCGCGTGCGCTCTCAGTCTCAACCTAGCAACGCAAGTCCTTCTGGCTCTGAGCCTCCCCTCCTGGATGCCGAGACCCACGCTAAGCTTATACGAGAGCGAATCCGGACAGCAATGGCCTACAAACAGCAAAGAGCCCAGGAATTCAAGGAATTATATGGAGTCCCTCAGCAAGCGGGCGTGGGTGCTCGCCACATATGGCGGACATCTTCAAGTCAAAGTGATTCAAGTACGGCGGTCGAGGAGGAGAAGGGCTTGCAGGCTAATCAGGGCAGGCAAATTGAATCTGCAAGCTATGTGAAACAGACGAGCCAGGCGAATCATTCGGATTTTAAAAATTTTGAAAATTTTGCGAACCATGCAAACCAGGCGACCCAGACAACCAACGCAAACAAGACCGGCAAATCCAGGCGGCGTCAAAAGCATGAACAGGACGAAGAGGCACTGCCGGTCTTTGGTCCAATAACCAGAGCAAGAATGCGGTGGGAGAGAAAAAGAGCGCGCAGACTGGCGGAAAAGATAGCCAGGAACCCCAATTGGGAGGAAGCAGACCGGAGACGGAAGGCAGCAAGACATGCGAGAAAGGTGGCAGAGTGGGAGCAACTCAAAGCCCAAAGGCAAGAAGAGAGGCGGGAATGGCGCGCGCGCAAAGCATATTCGAAAGGGAACGATTGGAAATGATGCTTCTACTGCTTGGACTGAAGATATATAGCTGCGTCCGCAAGATGGATGTAGTAAATATCTCTGGAAGCCTCATGTATATGTACTTATGCTGCCAGAACTTCTCCGCTTTCAGGAAAGCATGAATATTTCTTCAGACATGAATAAAAATGAACAATTGAGCCTAAGTGAACGCCATCGACGTATGCAAATCACATTGAAAAGTCGTCCGTAAATTGTGCTGAAAAGCAAGAATGGTATCGTGGCGTCGTTTCAGTCTCCCAACTCCGTTAACGAAAATGACCACAATCAAAGCAAAAAGAACAAAACTCAGAAATAAAAACTCCTTTATGCATCTGTGCCCAGTCCATTGAATATCTTGGCCTTGACTTGCACCGCCATCAAGCCAGCCTCCTCCTTAGCAGCAATCTGCTTGCTGTCCCTGGCCAGTTTCTCCACGGTTGGGTCAATGGCTGCGCCGCTTCCGCCGGCGCTCGAGAAGATGGACGAGCCCATCTGAGTGTGCGTGCGGCCCTTTCGTTGCAGATTCCGCGTGAGTTCCATGATCTTAGAACCCAAGTCAAGCATTTGCTTGGAGCCATAGTCACGGTTGGTGATGAGCGGATTGGCTGAGAGCGTCTGAACCCAGTACTTGTTCCACAAGAGGTCAAGAAGCTGTGATTCAAGTGTGCTCTTGAATGTTTCCACCTCAAGGCTGTAGTATCGGCTGGCATGCGCGCCAAAGTCCTCAGCTTTCGCCATGGGTACCGTCTGATATCCGTCCGAGCCGTAATCGCTCGTGGGTGTATAATTGTCCGGGTATGTTCTAAAGGCGCCGATCTCGACCTTGCCGGCGCTGATGGTGCGGTGAGGGTCGATGACGACGGCGACAAATGGGTCCTCAAACGTCTGCCAGTTGTGCTGCGTAGCGACGTCGATACCCGACAGCCAGCAGCCATAGCCCGGATGGCTGTGGTACCAGCCGACAATATTTTCCTGCCGAGCGCCCTGGTCGCGAGCGAGGGCGGGGAAGTTGACCATGTACTCGTTGGCCTCGTCGTGGGCGTTGACGCGCGTCTCGGTGCCGTCAACGGGCAAGCGGAAGGCATCGGTGATGACGAGGGCGCCGTGCTCAACAAAGCCTTGCATCAGGCCCATGATCTCGAGGTTGCCGCCGGAACGCGCATGCATGACCATCTTGATGAGGGCGACGGCGGACACGCGCACCGTCTTGAAATGGTTCGGGTCCGTCTTCCAGGGCTTGGCGGCGCGCAGGGTCTTTTGGTGCTCTGGGTCATAGAGGTAGAGCGAGTCGCGAGTCGGGTCGACAAGCTTGATGTTGTTCTCAAGCTCCCAGCCCTTGAGAGCTGTATCCATCTTGACCAATCTGTTACGGGGGGACAGGACAATGTGTTGAACGAATGGGCGGGCGACAAGTCGAAGTCATGAATTTGGTCAGCTGCCGGAGTGTAGGTAGTAGGCTGGCTGGCACTCGAGTTGGACTTGTTGATGCAAAGGGGAAATGTCTTGGTGGAGACGATTGTTGTCTATGATGGTGGTGTGTAGCGGCTGCTGGATTTGGTACAGGCTCACGCTGCGGGCTGCAGCTGCTGGAAGCTCGGTGACCGCGGGGTAGAACAGGGGTCTAGAAGTTCAAGATAAGATAAGACTACTAACCCGTCTACGATCAACGCCTCAATATTGAAGCCAAAGGCTCAGGTAAGAAACAGTAGATGCTCATGAAGTACAGCAAAATAAACAAAACAATAGCACTTCAATTCAATACCCAAGAATTATAACCCTTACATTGGTATCTTGCGAACCTCCTCGATAGTAAAATACCGTCTCACATTATCCGCGCCCAGCGTCTTGACTTCTTGGTCCAAATGCTTCCACAGCACATCGCCCCACGTGTCCATCTTGGCCCTCAATACAGGCAACTCAAACTCCACCTCGCGGTTCTTGCACTTGCGCAGGTAGTCCTCCATGACGTCCATCCCATAGTGGATTTCCTTGTGCTGCTGCAATAGCTCGGCGGCCTTCTTGCCACCCTTGCCGCCCGCCTGGAACTCGGGCATCTTGCGCGCAAGGACGGGGAAGATGTACGTCTCCTCGATGTTGTGGTGCATCGTCAGGTGCCCGATAAAGGTCAGGCCTTGGTCTATGAACTGCTTGAGGCTCATGCCTGCTGGTATGCGTCCTGATGAGGCTGCCGTGTGCAAAAGTGTCCAGGTTTGGCGGAAATGTTCGTGCTTTGTGGAGGGTAAGTAACAGTTATAGGTCTTATCTTCTTCCTTTTGCTGAGGGAACATTGGATAGTCGTACACGAGCACTAGGGTGTGAAGATCACCAGATACGTACAAAGACATCCATATGATCGGCTAATCTGTTGAATTGTTTAAACTCATGGGGCGGCAATGGCGGCAGTGGAGTGGCCTCGTCTTCTTGGCCTGCGTCTGCCATCTTTGATGCAGTGCCTGAAGACGCTCCTGTCTCGGACGACTTGGCAGCGGACGCCAGGTTGGACTCGTGGCGGTATGGCTGGCACCCGAGAGGAGAGGAGAATATGTGCTTGTAGACGAGTCTCTGAGTCTCAGCGTTTCGGGTGTTTTTCCACGACAATGGCCGCTTCGAGGTAGCTGTTCTTGGTGAGCCTGGTGCGGGTAACCGTCTTGGAAGTGCTGCGTGCTGATGAAAGCCGAGGCTCGTGATACGACAGCGCATGAGGATGCTACAAGAACAAAGGAGAATTTTGAAAGTTGAAGAAATTAAGAACCGAGAGCAAAGGCGAAGACGCAAACGTGATGTATAGTATATGAATACCCTTTGCAATAAGTCATCCTCTTTCCGACAATTTTTTTTTTTTCCCCTTCCTCAGGTCGCCCCCAAACAGGCGCTTGAATTATTACCAAATGCTGAGTCGTAGTAGACTAGCAGTGGCTTATCCCCGGCGGGCCTAGAAGTTGATTATCAAAGACATTGTAAATCAAGCATTTCTCAGGGGATTGGGTTCAGCGCCCGCTTAGCAAAGAGGAGCCCGGCACTGGGCGTCCTCCCGACAGGCTTTGTTTATCTTGTCAACGGTGGGGTAGATATGCAACCTCTCCTCGTCTGCTGGGTATCTCTTATCAACTTGCGAGTACTTGCCATGTATGTTTGTGCTTGGTACGAGTTGCTTTCTTATTTTTATATAGATGAGCGCGTACATGTTGTACTTTTGTCGTGCAGTTCAGTTTATCTCATTTGTTGTAAAGGGCTGCGAATCCACAACCCGAGGCTGTCTGGATCATGATGGAGAGGGCAACGAGCCGTTGACTATTGTGCAGTGTGCACTTGTCTTCTTGCTCAAGCGGATTTGAGAAAAGCATTCTCCTCTGACAGTCAAGGATCTTTCCACCATCCTTGAGTCAACCTTGACCAATGAGGTCCATGTTTACACTTAGATTGCTCACGGACTCAATTATACGGCCTGCAAGCAGAGTCACTGTGAGCTTCTCTCTGCATCACTCGCAGAGGTCATGCTGTGCTTTAAGCACAGGGATCAGGTATCACTCATCACAAGCGCAGCTCTGAACGCCAGTAGCTGGTCAACTACCAGCTCCAATACTGTACACCATCAAGTGGTGGGATTCGTTATGTACATCGTAAACTCTGCCTCTTAACATCTACATGCCATAGCCATGACCAGAGGCGAGCAAAGTATTTCTGTGTAGCCCATGTATTTTTTTTATCTTACTTTGTTGGTTTGCTTGTTTTTCCCACCTGGCGCTGTGTTCTGGCCAAGGTAGTGTACGATAGGCTCAGCAGTGGCAGCACGAAAGTGTGTCCGTGACCGACGTTTAAAAGCAAAAAAGAAAAAAAAAAAAGAAAAAAAAA